>CM032666.1:57225932-57236758 GCA_019095985.1 Streblospio benedicti | reverse complement strand
TCATAATAAAATTTTATTGTGATTAATTAGCTATTTAAACCTTAATTTTATGAGTGTGACCAGCTCTTTTGCCATTCAAAATAAGACCAAAGCTAAAGATCCAAACCATTCTAACCCCCGTGTGACACCCACCCCTTCACCCCCACCCCTTTCCAACCCCCTGACATGACCATAAAACTTTTAGTAGGAGTGAGATTAGGGGTATTCCCCTCTTATCTCATCTCTGCTTTTAGGCATCACTATTCTGGTTTATAATTGTCATATAAAATGCATGGATGCATTGACAGACACCGTCTCTATAAACACACAAACCCCTCTATTACACTTGCAAAATGTTCACATAAGACAGCTGTCCTTGAAAGAGAGATGTGCACACAGGACAGACTACATTGTATATGCAAAAACAAAGTGATGGCTTGTCCAGACTTTTGCCAACCTCCACTGATCTCTGCCTGGATTCTGCCCAAACGTTTACCCGCCTTTTTTTTTCAAGTGATCTTTATCAACTAGCGTTTTAGCTGTCAACTATAATATTCACAACCACGCTAGCCATCCGAGGCTACATGTACATATAGATTAGCTAGAGCTGCACGATTTTGAAATTCTAGAATAATCTGAAATTCTCATGCGTTTTACAATTTTGTGTCCTTCAAGTGATTAAATGGTGATTAAAACATAACTTGAGGCAAGTATAATAATTTCATAATTTTTATATATTGGATATAGTTCAATAATTGATAGTGAGTTTAAGTTAATCTTTCATGTACAAATAAGTATTGCCAAATGTAAATTTCTAAGAGGCATGCACGTTTTAAATATAGTCTGAACATTTCTTGTAGATAATGTTGATGTCCAACCTGCCAATATTCGTGAAATTCAAGATGATTGTATATAAAAACAAACTTGTCTATGCAGTTTTCCTGTAGATTGAAGAAATGACTTCATGCAACTTTGAAGTAAGTTCAATTTGATGTTGAGTTATTATATGAAAAAACACTATGATTATTATACGAATATTTCATACAAATATCATACTTCCACAGAATTACAAAATTTTAGATCGTTTGTAACAAGGAAGTAGTCATTGAGCTTATAGTGTAAAGCAGTACGGTGTAAAACATGGGATGGAATTGGGGAAAAGGGAATGGAATCATGGAATGGACTCAAGTAACATGCTGAAATATATGCCAAAAACACGATGTTGTTTATGACAAATTGTGGACATGTCTCTCTTTTCAATTGGGTAAAAGAAAATCACTTGCTGCCGCACATACACAATATTCAGATATAAAACATTCAAACTAAGGGACCATTCAGAATTTATCACAGGGTGGGGTAGGAGGATTTTAGGGCGGGCCATGAACTTTTGTCACAATGTTTGGAAGGAGGGTTATCAATTTTTTCACACACTTTTGAGGGGGGCTATCAATTTTTTCACAGAAAATGTACCCTATTTTTAGAGATCCTGTACTGAATTTTTTTGTTTTTTTTTAGGATTGGATATCCATCAAATCGGATTTGGGTTAACTCTGACAATGATTGCGTTAACTGTTGGGGGGGGGGTATCAATTTCTATCACAGGAAATTGAGGGGGGTTACCATTTTTTCACAGAGATTTGAGGGGGGTTATCAATTTTTTCACAGCATTTTTTGAAAATCCTCCTACCCCACCCTGTCATAAATACTGAATGGTCCCTAAATCAGCTTTGCTGGGATTATTTAAACTTTGAAAAATTATTGTTAGAGCTCAACATGTGTAAATTAATGCAGCAATATATTTAAAATGTACAATGAACATTAAATTTGATACTGAAGATAGGATTACTTGTCACTTCTAACTGTTAAAATATGACTTGAAACGTAACATATTCGTACATGTATTTGTTTGCTCTATCAATATATTGTTTCGCGACCACTATGGTATCCAGACACCCATTGATTCAGATCCTTCATCAATGTCCCGAGGGATCCAGACAAACGTACCTGTTCTGTATTTGAGTATGTTGTTGCGTCGCTTCAACAGCTGAAGCGAAAGCCTTGTGTTTCGTTCGTTTGTAACTATGTATGTATCTATGTATGTATGTATGTTGTTTGTCTCCGGACAAGCTAGAGCTTTTACGCTTCACTCGATTTTGTTCAAACTTTAGACAACTATTTGGTACGACGCGACACCGAAGTGATTCGATTTTGGGCACTTTGCCAATTAAATTTCTATAGTGCCATTTTGGGTCCATTTTCAACATTTTCTGCAATAGTTTTGTTGATGCTTGTGAGAAAGCATTCAAACCTTGTACAATGCTTACATGTCTACTGAACATTAACTGTATTAAATCTTGGCACTTTGCCAATTAGAGTTTACCTTTCAGATGGCCATTTTAATTATTTTCTTTCTATTTTGCCACTTTTTTCTGCTTTGATTGCAAAGCAAACATCTTTATTGACCATGGGTCAATGTTGCTCTAGCAACGCTGTGCTCTCTGAGCACTTTTGATCTAGTTGCTACTTTTTATGAAAGAAAGAAAAAAAATGCTATTGTGGGTCTGTTTTATAACATTAAATAAATGATAATTGATTAAAAGTAAATAAAAAACTTGTTTTCAATACACCAGGCTGATATGTATATTTAATATGTTACCATATTTAGCTAGTTATGAAGTGTTAAACATTGTTTTAGAAACTATCCCGAATCCGAGAAGCAGAAAATGGGTAGCTTATTTGCCATAACCATCCATAGAAGTTTCATGTAAGTTTACTTTGATATTGAGTTATTACATTTTGGATTACAGAAGAAAAATGGTACGATTATTATGTGAATATTTCATACAAATGTCATATTTCTACAGTATTACTGCCACGTGCATCTAATGTTTTTCTTTACTAACTAAACACAGACAAATGTCAATGTACATATTAGATGTAGTACACGTATTAAAGACTGAATTGTAATTGGTATTGAAAAAAAATCAAACAGTTATCTATAGTGTCAATATTTTTAGAAAGCACCTTGTATCTTGGAATCTTGGAGAGGTTGAAAATGGATTGTCCAATTAAAGTACCAATCATAGAATTCGAAGGTATTTCATGGCAAACTCACAGGCGTTGATTTAAAAATAACGTTTCGGTCTTTCTCTAGTGATACACTATTAAGTGCTCATGCTAACATCTTATTGTTGTACATTTTTGCACATACAAATTGGTATCTTTCATGTAATGTGAAAATCCTTGCTAGCCATTTGCTACTAATTTATATTTCAGAGCTTCAGTTATTAGTAAGTGTTATTATTAATAAGTTAGTGTGCTATCAAAACTCTTGAGAGCCCTTTATTATTAATAACAGATCTGGTATAAATTACTAATAATGAGTTAGCGTGCTATCAAAACTCTTGAGAGCCCTTCATTATTTTTTTATTTATGCCATGTACTAATAGCATATCCACTGATTTTGAAATTTACTGTTTAGTAAGTGTTATTATTAATAAGTTAGTGTGCTATCAAAACTCTTGAGAGCCCTTTATTATTAATAACAGATCTGGTATAAATTACTGATAATGAGTTAGCGTGCTATCAAAACTCTTGAGAGCCCTTCATTATTTTTTATTTATGCCGTGTACTAATAGCATATCCGCTGATTTTGAAAGTTACTATTTATTTCAATTGATCATTGTCATAAATTGCAAGCCAATTTGTAGCAAAATATGTACACCAACAAGATATTGGGACATTTTTTTTGAAAGACAAGTACAAATTTCCTGATGTTGACTTGATATTCATTGCTATGTCCAGACGCGTATGGCACATAGCATTAAATATCATTTTTGTTGGGAATATGGGTTGGATTTTAAACAATATGTGTTAAGAACTATTTTGTTCAATTTGATGAGTTTGCTGCACCTAACGTTCCTAGTATTTAACACCCCTTAAGATGTGGATACTGTCATAAATGTAAGGTATGTAAAACTGTCTAGCAATTACTATCAATGAAAGATTTTTAAGAAGTAAAATTTTGCCCGGGATTGAATTGAGCTTGCAACCATGGGTAAGTTTCATTACTGTTACTAACATACTGGATATAACTTACTAACATACTGCATAGACCTTATAAGATAGAAAAGGTGAACTCTCGTCCAATCACTTGCATTAATCAATTACATTTTGACTACTGATCAATTTATTGTTTAATAGTCATATCCATTCTCATTGCTGTATAATCTATGCATGTTCAAATTGGTATATTATATAATTTGACAAAATAAAACTTGGTTGATGTAATTAGATTCAATCACCATTGTCTTTATTAGCAATGAGTTAGCGCGTTAATAAAACTCTTATTAGCCCTTCATTACTGATATAATTCAAATGGTGATAGTTATTAATAATGAGTTAGTGTGCTATCAAAATACTTGAGAGCCCTTCATTATTGATATTCCATACAATGAAAAATTTATAACAATAGAAAATACTAGATACAATATCCAATTTTATGCATAAATACCAATTTGTTGATAGACATATACATCCATGAAAAATTAGAGATCACTCATTATAATGATTTTTTTAAATATCTATCCAAAATTAATGCAATAAGATTGACTTCTTGGTGAAAGTATTGAAGTCATTAGATACACTGAGTAAAATGTTTGAGTTTTAACGGCAAAATGTAACCCCCTTGTAATTTGTAACTGATTGAATAAAAATAAAATCAAAAGTAACAAGAGCATAAATCTATGAATATTGTCCTAGTATGGACCATGTTATTTCTGTTTCCCTTGTTTCAATAAAGCATATTCCTGCAAAAACAGTTATGACTTGCAATAAGTGTACTCTGATGGAAGTTTCTTATTTGTGTATTTGTGTATATAAAGTTGTTCAGGATTGCAAATTAGCACATGAATGAACGAATTAGCATAAATATTTTATTCATGCTAAGGTGATGGATTTGAGTATTCATGTAAATATTGCAGTATTATTATTCTATGATTCTACTCTCACTGTTATGGCAAGCAAATATATTCAGTTATTCTATGATTGTTATTGCAGCTGAGTTCAGATTTTGAAAGATGGATGTCGCGGGTGAGAGAACTTGCGCCTGACAAGGTTGAAAAACAAAGCAATCCTACAGCAGCTTTCTGACTCCACATAGACTTGTATCCTGGATGACATCCTTTCAATTCATATAGAATAGTCAATATCGTAAGTATAATAAAAGGTAAAACATATGTACACTACTAGGACAAAGAATACAATTTATTTAAAAAGTTTTGTAAAGAGTAAGCTATTTATGTAATGTCTACAACATTCATTTCTCAAACTTTTATCAATCTTTTGAAATTCCTTATAAGTCATCTCTTAAGTAAAATTTAAATGTATGTTTACGAGGAAATCAATAAATAATAATATGGTTGCTATTCAGCTACATTTTGTCACATCTCATTTTGTTTATGTGTTTCATTTCATACAGATGGTGTCACCCTATTCCCTACTGGACACTACATGAGCACATTTAAGCTCATGCCCTCCATTACAGCCTAGCGAGGTACGAACAAGACAAAGACAACGTGGATCATGAATATATGAAACACTCTAATTTGTCATAAAT
The DNA here is from genome assembly GCA_019095985.1 of Streblospio benedicti. Classification (NCBI taxonomy): domain Eukaryota; kingdom Metazoa; phylum Annelida; class Polychaeta; order Spionida; family Spionidae; genus Streblospio; species Streblospio benedicti. Next base: position 57,231,162 of record CM032666.1, on the reverse strand, counting down.
CTAGAACTTAAAATGTCGATGTTTTGCATTTTGCAAGTGAGGGTGACTATTTGTGCAAAATTTAAGTCTCTGCCATTCCAGAGGGAGACTTCTAGCTTTGCATCTGTTGGCGTCAGCGCCAGACCTTTGGATTACCAACAAATTCTGATACACTTAGGCTTATATTTGATTATGTTGTAATTTTCTATTCGAAATAATGCCAAATATGGCATGAATGAATTGTCACCAAACTGCTTCAGTGGCGCGAATGTAAAGTCATCTAAGCCTGCATAGCAGGGAAGAAGACTGTTCACAACCATATTTACATTAACAAACTTGTGATTACATTCCGACAGGCTTATGTCTTGGATATGTATGAAATCTTGGTGCGTTTCAGCGTATATTTGAGTATGTTGTGATTGTTTTATGCCAACGGATGCCATTATTATGTGATATTGAAATCTATGATGAAAAGTGTAAATATTTAACTTTTTGTGACAAAACCTATCCATAGTTACATGAGAATTGCTGAATTAAAGAGGGAGACTTGTGTGTTCAAACACCTCCTTCAATTGTATTTGGGTTAGAAGTAGAATTTTTGATATACAATAAATACTTACACTTTACATCAACTTACTTGAAACCTATGTATATTACAGTGACTCACAAATGTTTTACCAGACAATTCTGAATTTGATTTGTAAGACACAGCCCTTTCAATGTTCTGCTATTTAATGCATTATGATCTCAGTCTGTGTAATATTTGCAAGCTACATGTAATTGCTTGTAAAGATTCTTGGAAAAAATATTATATAGTATGTATTATATATTTCAGCAAAATCTATATATAATTTAGAAATATCGGAATGATTATTTTCCTTGACTGCTTCTTGAGGACTATGTTTGCATAAATCAAAGGATATATATTGCACATAGGACAGTATATATGGTCTCAGGACATGTATAGAAACTATATCAATATTCAATATAAAAAATCAAATAAGACTATATAATCTGATTTAAACAATTTATATTATGTGTTCATGTGTTTATAATTCTATTGCTGTCCTATTATATATGTATTATCACTGTAAAATTCCTGATGGCGTTTACTATAGTAATCCAAGTCTCAAACATAATGGTCATGGTGCTCATAAGAAAACTTAATAGTACTTTATGGAATTATTTGAGTTGTTTAAATTAGTGTTATTGATTGGCAAGGTAACATAACATAATGATACTTAATGGTATTTAAAATTGCAAACTGAAGTAGTTAGAAATAGAGTTCTTTTGAGAGTGATGTTAGAAATTATTTATAGGAAACCAAAATTTTTACCAAAACGAAGTCACCGAGAATATTGAAAAAGGTCACTGTTTTTTTCAGTAAATCTCAATAGGTGTAAATTCTTTGACATGACGAATTGACATGAAATTATATAGACTTGTGGATATGGTGTCTGTTTGGTTGTGTTTTGGCATGGGGCAGTTTTGTGACACCAAGTCTTTGGTAAGACTTGGTGGTTTTCTAATTGGTCCTATATTTAACCAGGATTCTCGTCATGTGCTTCTAAGAAAATTCAATGTGTAACGTAGTCACTGTAACTCTCTGAGCTGTAACTAATATAATAAATGTCTGGGTGTTTCATTTGTATATTGATGAAAAGCAATGATGATAAAGCATTGTGAAAACACATAATTGATTACATAAAATGACATAAGTTGTATATGTGTATAATTGTATTGCTTGAGCTGAAGCAAAAACATCGTATTAAATGTATTAAAATGGGCATTTCAGAAAGACAATTTAAATTGATTTTAAACATTTTTGGCACTAGTTTCAATGCTGTTTGAAATATAAGGCTCAAACTTGATGCAAAGTTAGTGACAATCATCTTTGACCAGTTGTTAACAATTTACCTTTATTGCACTTGAGTCAATGCGTGGCCAGAGGCGCTGTGCTCTTTCAGCAGTTTTGATCTAGTTTACTGTAATTGCTAGATTAGGAGATAATATTTTGAGAGATAATAGTCATCATTTGATTGACAAGAAATAAGATACATTTGCCTATAACGATGATACCCATTGCCTTAATTAGATATGAATGTTTTGAATTCAGTGGATAGCTGTAATTGAAGTATAATAAAAATAGAACTGCTATCAAATGTAACATATTGGAAAAGATGTTTTACATATTTATCACAATTATCTTGCAAATTTGTTAAAGGATTATAAGTGAAATGTTATCAGATTATCTCCAAAGACATCTGGCTATAAAAGTATCATTTACGTATTTTAAAAGTATATTTTATAAATAAGGAAAATTACAGTAATTTCGATGATGTAATAAAAAACATAAAGCACACTGAAACAACGATACAAATATGTCATGTTATGTTTCAAGCTGAAACTGAGCCATTCATCAATATTTAAATTAAAAAAAGTTGAATTATCATAATTATTACAATTTTGCAGCTCTATTATACCATAGTGTGTATGGTGCTATTTGGGGACTGTTCAAAAATTAGGAGGTGGAAGAAGATTCTTAGAATATTCATGAAAAAATTGATCATTTCCTTCAAATCATGTAAGAACATATGATTGCCCCCATATTCTGATGTCTGGTAAAGATATAACATGTACAAACATCAATGAATTTAAGGAGAAAGTTAATTAAGTGCATTATTCTTTTCCTAAAATGATATGTGAATAAATGAAGAGTGTATTATCTGTAACCCCCACCCCCTTCCTAAAAGTGTTGAAAAAATATTGGGGGGCCCTTGCATAATTTCTGAATGGTCAGTTATTATGCAACTTATACAGGCTTGTGATTATGCTTTAAATAACTTTGAAAAGCATATCTAATATATGTATGACTAATCAGTTCAATCCGGAATAAACTAATCTTATTCCTGGTTCAATGTATACCTATATACACAGGTTTACATATATTTTAATTATGGTATATTATTATTTTATGTTGACTATACTCTGACTGTATAATGTTGATATGAATGCTCTATCGTTGCTGATAAATACTATCTTATTTACATACTACATAACGTATACTTATATACACAGGTTTATCATAATAATTATGGTATATTATTATTTCATGTTGACTATACTCTGACTGTATAATGTTGATATGAGTGTGCTATCATTGTTAATAAATACTATTTACATAAGCTAAGCTGTCCTTATCATATTCACTTATTTATGCCTCATAAAATCATTTCACTTATTTATGTAGGAAATTACCATTAGATATACATGCAAGTTTCATTTTGTTCATTCAAATGACAAACAAAGGTTAGATCATCACACCCCTTTGTTAAGAAAACCCACAGTAAACTAGGGTGCCACATCATAGATTCATGAAACAATATGATTCTCATGGAAGGCAGTGTTGGATTGAAAATCTGTTGAGATATGGCATCTAGATATCTTAAAAGGGGACTATTTTTACTCCGTCTTCCCATTTAAAATTATTACGCAGCTAGATTTTTGGCCAAATCACAAAGCAATCTGGCCTTTGGAGGTATATTCATATGAATAATACCAAATTAGATCACACCTTTAGTTAATCCATTGACAACTACACAGTTTAAATAATCATCATAATTCAGTTAATGTATCAATCAAGGTATCTACTGTGATATATTAATGAACTCCCATAAGCATGCTAACTTGGACTTGCATTGTAATGTAAATTGCTACACGATGATATAATTATCAGTATTATATGAGCACAAGAACATATGGAATCAAAGGTATTAAATCATGATTTATAAGCTATTTTAGAAAAAGAATAACATAAACAAAATCTTCCACAGTTATTGACCGTGAGCACAGATTCTGTGCCGTGAGTGTGAGCTGTTCCCAAAATTTGCCAGCCAAAGCTGTACCTTCTAATTTGCCAGCTGAAGCTGTACCTTCAAAGTTGCTAGCTGAAGCTGGGATCTGAGATTGAAATTTGCCAGCTGGCAATCAAAAGGTTGACCTGTTCCTTTTTCCTGCCAGCTGGATATGCAAATTTGAAAGTCAAAGGCCAAATCAGTAGGTCAGATCACAAGCTGTAAGCATATAAAACAAAATGACAGTCATCAGTAATATTAGTGTGTGGTACGAACCACTATGGTTAATAACGCACCAGCACTATACTAACCAATTCACAACGCAAACCACCTTCCAAGACCCGAGCTGCACCTGCAACCCTCGCAGCAACGGAAAATACAAATAGGGTTCGGATCTCCCAAGTTGCAACGGGAAAATACACGCTACTTATACTCCAATTGGCTTGTTGGGTCCACAAGAAATGCAGTGGCATCAGAATTCCTCTGAGAAGTGGCCCAAGTTACGTATGTCCGAGATGTTCAGGTGGGTACTGCCAGATGGCAAGCCAGTCAAGGAGTTGGGCATAAGATGGAAGTTGTTTTAGAGTTCTGCTACTTGGGCGACTGTGAGCTAGCTTCTACCGTGAGATGCAGGACCGCATGGGGGAAGTTCCGTGAGCTCCTCCCTATAGTCATAAACAAGCATCATCCCCTGGTATCCAGAGGCAGAATTTACTCCACTTGTGTACGTAGTGTGATGCTACATGGATCCTAAACCTGGGCTGCCTCCTCCAAGACCCTGAACCATTTGAGAAGAAATGATTGAGCCATGATACGATGGATCTGCCGCAAGGCCCCAGGATGACGTGAGCTCTGACTGCCTTCTAGAAAAGCTCGGCATAAAAAGGACATCAAAGCTGCGCTTTGTGCGAACAGAGATGAGATGGCTAGCCATGAGAGAAGCACCGGGCTGGATAGCCAGTGTGAAGGAATACAAGATCATGAAACATAAAGCTCCAGGCAGGCCAAAGCGACCTGGGATGAGCTGCAGAAACGCGACCAAGTATCACTCTGCATGGAAGGAATGGACCCCGGCGACCGCCAAGCATGGAGGGGACGTCTGAGGTCACTAGCAGCCAGGCCACCCTCTGCAGAGGATTAATTCAGGCCTGCCCAAATAAACAAGGATGATGATGAATCAGCACATCAATGGGTGTAATAGCAGGTTAGTTTTGATAAATGAATATTTTTTTTTTTTACAATGATATATTCATAGTAAATATCCATAATTACCTTACGACATGTGGTTTCTATTTCATAATCTGGCAGCCATCTTGGATTTCAAGATGGCTGCCAGTTATTGAACGTTTGTTGTCTCATTTGAAAACCAATATATATTTGTGCAAAACAAAACACTA
>CM032666.1:57193276-57219235 GCA_019095985.1 Streblospio benedicti | reverse complement strand
AACATGGAGAAATAACCATTTGAAGTTTCATAATGTTAAATGTGAAGTAGAACAAAAATCATTTGTTCAAATGAACACAAAAAAGAATGTCCTTTTTAATTTGCAGCAAAGATGCACGCTGTACCTTGGCCTACTGTTAATCCTTTTCAACAGCCAATCTATGCACCTGGCAATAGCACCTGCCAGAGCACCTGCTAGGATTGAGCCAAATAAGGTCATACCAATATCAAACCTTGGCCCAATGTCAGTCAAAGGAACTGCAGATATCTACATGACAAATGTGAGCAAATCTGAAGATTTGGTAGAGAACTTAGGTCTACAAAGTAAAGACTTTGATCTGAAAATGAAGATTTGAGAAATGAAAATGAAGATTTGAGAAATGAAAATGAAGATTTGAGAAATAGAAAAGGCACTTAGCTTCTAAAGTTCTTGAGCTTCAGAAACAAGTAAAAGGATGGCAAGATATGCAGCAAGGTCATGAAAATATTCATGAAACTGCACGCTTGAAAGACTCAGAAGCATCTGGATTCACAGCAGAGTTATCTACATCTCTTTCACTCAGCCACAACGTTCCAATTGCATTTGATCATGTGATCTATGACTCCACCAATCAGTTTATGCCACTCATGGGCACATTTCGATGCCCTGATGACGATTATTATATGTTTATCTGGAGTTTACATGCTGCAAGAGGCCGAGTGTCAGGTAAACTCATGAAAGATGATGAAGTGATCAAAATTGGACCATTGACCGCCGACCGTGGGAATGATGACAGCGGGACGTCAAACATGGCGTCCATATTCAAGTGCAAGGAAGACTCCTTGATTTGGGTGAAAGCTGATGCTTGGCCAGAAACAACAGATTGTAATCAAATAGAAGGCGTTTACTCTTCGATCACTGGATTCAAGATCTTTGGTTCATCGGACGAATCTGTTGTTGCCATTACAGCAGAGCTTTCAAGTAATATGACTGGGATTACCACTGTCCCTTATAATGCTATCTTGCTTAACGAAGGTGTTGACTATACTCCAGAAACTGGTTCATTTTTATGTCCATCTTCTGGAGTGTATGTGTTTGTTGTTAGCATTCACGTTATTGCAACAGGGGGTGGCTTTTATTTATACCAGAATGGAAATGATGTAAGATATCTGATTTGGCCAATAACAATTGCATCACCCAGTACTGATGGCGGGACAGGAACTGCTGTTTCCATCTTACAGTGTGAAGAAAATGACATCATAACTGTACAGTCAACCGGCGCTGAAAAAACACATCTTAACCAATATTCTTCTTTCTCGGCACTGCTGTTGGCTCACAAAGAAAATGAAACAATTGCATTTCAAGTTCGTCTTACTAGCAATAAAGAGTTTTTGAATGGGCTGACTATCATGTTTGATCTCATAGAAGTCAACATAGGTGAATATTACTTTCCCAACGCAGGTATGTTTATCTGTCCTGATAATGAACTCTACATGTTTAGTTGGCAGGTGATGGCTTACCCCGAGAGTGATGAACGACCTGCTGAAGCACGATTGATGATGGCAGGAGAGGTCGTGAAAAGAGGCCCTCTCACAGAGAAAGTACTAGGAACTACCTGGAGTGCCGCAGCATCTGCTCAAGTTGTGCTTCGATGTGAATATCAGAAAGGGGTGTATGTGCAAACCGTTGTACATGATAATGAGAAACAAAGCTTTCATAGGGGCTACACATCATTCAGTGGATTCCGCCTTCCAAAAGTTTAATTTCATTCCCAAGCCAGGTGTATTACAAGAGACATGCTGACATTTATTTAATCACCGTGACACTACTAATGTGATGTAATGTAATGCATGTGATCGAAATAAATTATAATTGCTTCGAGTGCATTAATAAAAGAGATTACAAAAAATATTTTTTAAAATCAATATCACAAAACCTTCTTATAGTAGCATCCACTCTTCAGTTTGGCTTTTTATGGTGTACATGGATGTTGTAGCAAACGTAGCAAAATTACGATTCCTACATTTTATATTTTTATTCTTTAATATTTTCACGCCTTATCTAATGTTCACAATATGAAAACAAACAGCACTTTGTTTTTTCCATCCATGCAGTATAATGGTGGCAACTTTGCAATATACACGAAGTTGTAAAACATAATAAATTAACCTACACATTTACAAAGTCTTGGATGATGAAATGGTCCATGACCATGTAGAGCTATGGCTATATTCCAATACACTGTATTGTATGGGCCAGTTGACAAAAAGTGCATACATCTTTATGGATAAATAAGTGATAAACACGTGCTCTTGCAATAAGTTTAGATAATCTGTATGTCTTTCTATTTAATGAATTCATACTATTCTTATCCTCATTGGTATATATTGTTAAGTGCCGGTTGAATATAGATAATATTAGTAGATTATGATAATTGATAAAAAGATACGCTCGTTTTTAATGTGCACGTGCCTACCATGTTAACAATTTTATTGTACCAATGTGTTTGTCCTGTTGACACAATGCAAACATATGCAGTGAATATGTAGGGAAATTAGCTTTTCACAATCACTGCAGACTTTCACAGTGAGTATCATACTAAGAGTGCAGATTTTGGGCAAAAATTCGAAAAGAAATTTGAAACACCCATATGACAAATTCAAACCAGCATTATTTTCAAGTGTATTTATATGCTTGTGGTTGATTTTTTTTGTCAAGTCATTTATATCCCAAGGACTCCTACGGAGCAAACATATTCTACCTCGGGTGACACGACGCCATGTCCTTGAACCAAACCATGTTCTTCTGTACTACGTAGTTGGTTGCAGTCGTAGACAAAAATGTTTTGAACAGATGGTGTATGTAATGGATTTAAAATGAACGGTCTAGTTTTTACCATGAGGTACATTCGTTTTAAAGTACATGCAGTTCAACTTTTTAGTACACACCAAAGCTATTTTCATTAACGATTAGTGTTATATGATTTGCTCTTTGAGAAAATTTGACGCCAGGTGCAAATAATTCCAAGGTCGGTGCATCCAACTTTAAAAATAGAATATCACATGTAGCCGTACTAGGATTATGTTCGTTTTGAAATGGCAGATCTGGAAAAGGGACGGAGCGCACTCGAGGGATTTCATGAAAAACCCTATGAAAATGAAGCATTTTGGCAGGGAAAAAAGGTTTGGGGGCACGCCCCTGGATCTGCCTATGGTTTTGGTAGGTACATCCACTGTGGCTTATTTCAGCCCACATTATTACAGCTGGACAATGTTGGGATGTGGGGAAAAGCACACACACACACACACACACACACACACACACACACACACACACACACACACACACACACACACACACACACACACACACACACACGCGTGAATAGACATTTTGCAGATCTCTTGGACTGTTGAAATGCAAATTTACCCATTCGAGTTAGATAAGAAATATGTATCTGGAGAAACACTTCATGCATGCGCCGAATGCAGAAGAATATGATCCTGCATAAAAAAGTGGGTTAAAAGTGACAAGGCGACAAGGCCGTTTTAAGCAATTTCAACCTGTTTAACAGGTTGACGATCCCTACCCATGGACTCGAGGCACGCATTCTTCTTCTTCTTCTTCTTCTTCTTCTTCTTCTTCTTCTTCTTCTTCTTCTTCTTCTTCTTCTTCTTCTTCTTCTTCTTCTTCTTTCTTCTTCTTCGTCTTCGTCTTCTTCTTCTTCTTCTTCTTCTTCTTCTTCTTCTTCTTCTTCTTCTTCTTCTTCTTCTTCTTCTTCTTCTTCTTCTTCTTCTTCTTCTTCGTCTTCGTCTTCGTCTTCGTCTTCTTCTTCTTCTTCTCCTTTTATTATACAGACATCATATAAAATATGATAAGGTAACCTTTTGGATTGGTACAAATCACTCAAGGACGACGAGTCACACGTTTTCAAAATCCTGATTACGGCTCTACAACAAGAAGTGTCGGTGTCTGTGCCACACTTTTAATGTTCAAATCCTATTCAATAAACACCAAAGAGTCCTATACTCATCTGCACAAGTTTAGATATTTAATGTACACGATTACTTATCTTTTCTTTTGTGCGTTTAAGTTGAAGCATAACAACATTGGGATGTAACGCTTTTAGCTTCAAGCACGCACCAAAGAAAAGAGTGGCCTAATCATTTACACAAACACCAACGACCTTGTTTATGTTAATGCACACACAAATAATAGCATTCAACTTGTTTCGTCTGCTATATTTTCATAATCCATAACATGAGTGTATTGAATATTGTTAATGAAGTGGCAGTGGTAACAGGAGAAAACACATGTCACACGATCTTCTCATTTGTTGCACATGACTGTATCGATTCGTCTGCTAGAGCGAGTTAAAGTATGTCGTTGAACAAGTAGTGCATCAAAAGAGTCAGCAATAACAATACTCACCAAAAAGCAAAGTACTTAAATTTTTAGTAGGGATATCGTTAAAAAGGTATGTTGTTGCAACATAGTTCGTCAACAGCTCATTTGGATATTTGATTTGAAATGATTTGGTCGCAGTCTATTAATACCTCTTTAAGTGTTGTTATCACGTGTCAGTTCAAGTTTAAAACACATAACAGCTGCTGACCACATGGCCTATTTTTACATCATGGGTTTTACATGATGATGTTTTATATTTGTTTCTCTTGTTCTGATAAACTTAACAACTTGTATAAATATACCTATAGTGTATTGGTGGGGAAGGGGGGGGGGGGCGCCGGAGGCTGGATCTGTATTTGTGAGGCATAGAGCATGCTTTGTCACCATTCCGGTGAACATTTATGTCCATTGTGTACATATATAGGGTAAGCAAAAAAGGGATATCAAAATCAAATCACGCAGGGAGCTGATCTCAAGTGGTCTCATTAGAGAAGTGGTCTCTTTATATGATGGTTCGTGATAGCCCCGTTATGGATAATCGGATTTTGGGAATGGAAAAATGGAGGCAGTCTCAATAAAGAGGTGGTATTAAATGGGGTTTATACTGTATGCGGTACATGAACATTTGAGGTTATTATGTGAAAGTATACCCATCGTACACATATAACACATATAATAGGCGTATATATCTGTGGGTGTGGATGTGGGGGGTTAGTGTGTGTGTGTGTGGGGGGGGTCGTTTCCCCCTAAACATGCCTCAGATTGAACCAAATGGCACCTTACTTTTTCCTCAGGGGGGTGGGGGGTGCCCCTGGACCCCCCTAGGTTATACTTAGCAAACTGAACCTTAGGGGATACGATTAAATTACATGATATTTCTAGTACATCGTGAAACTCCACTTAAACAAGTTTGCACAATGGGTGTATCTAACCCCTTCAATCATTTCATGTATTAAAATTGCAAGTTTTGATTAATTAAGGCAAAATTAAGCACACCATTTATTCTTGAGGGTAAGCATTATGTCACACGGATTTGCATATTATAATACGATCATTGTACTTTCAGACAGCATGTACAGCAGGGTGTTTGCGCTGTTACTGCTATGCAGTCTTCCGATGGCAACTAGTACCAACCTGCCAGCCGTGGGCACAGAAGACCTCAAACACCTCACAAAATACAATTCAGACTTTGCCTTTGAACTGTACAAGATCATCGCAGGCAACAAAGGCAATATCTTCTACTCCCCTCTGAGCATATCTCTAGCATTTGCCATGTTGCATTTGGGCAGCGATTCCGTTAGCAAAAGTGAACTGGAAAAGATTTTCCATTTTGAGGACACAAGTGACGTGCACACCAAGCTGAAAGCTCTCAGCCAACATCTAATCACAGACGGAGCAGACGAGTTTATGTTAAAACTGGCCAACAAATTATATGGCGAGAAGACGTATACATTTTTGCAGGATTTTCTTGACGATACGCGGGATTATTATGGTGCCCCTCTGGAAAGCTTAGATTTTAAGAATGACGCCGAAGCCAGTAGGACCACCATCAATAAGTTTGTCGAGTCCACAACTAATGATATGATAAAAGACTTTATCCAAGCTGGAGTGATCAAGCCAAGCACAGTGATGATTCTCGTGAACGCCATATACTTCAAAGCCAGTTGGTTAAAAGAATTCGATCAAACTGAAACTTCCCCGGAGGAATTCACGACTCACATAGCAGAGAAAAAGACGTTGGACATGATGCACATGCAAACTTCTATTTTGTACGGCGAAAACAAAGATCTCGGATGCAAGTTCATTGAATTATTTTACGAGGGAAATGCAACAAGCATGGTTCTGTTTTTACCCAAAAGAGAAGACGGGTCTTTGGATGCTCTCCAAAGCAAGCTAAGCGCGGAGAACTTGAACACGATGCTTTCATCAATGAAATATGAAAAGGATGTGCGCATAGCTATTCCAAAATTCAAGATCTCACAGAACCTAAACCTTAAAGAAATACTCCCATACTTGGGTATCAAGAGTATCTTTGACAGCGAAACAGCAGATCTGTCAAAAATCACGGGGAAGAAAAACCTCTATGTCAGTGATGCTCTTCACAAGGCTGTGGTCGAGGTGAATGAAGAAGGAACAGAAGCCGCAGCCGCAACTGGCACTTTAATATCGTTGACCTCAGAGAATCAAGATGAAAAGGTCATCACCTTTCTAGCTACGCGACCATTCATGTTCATCCTCAGGGAAAGGGAGACAGGAGCCGTGCTCTTTGTGGGCCGGGTGGGAGACCCCACTGAAGAAGACACCTCCATCAACCAAGCTGAACCTTTGACAGCCAGCGAAGTGAGCAGCAACTCAAATATTGTGACCACCACACTGTTGACTTTGGCATCCATTATACTCCCAATGTTTTATTTTTACATCTAGGAAGTGTGGTGTAAGAAGCTTGATTGTGTTTTTTAAAAGTCTGCTTGCAATGATTATGCTGTGGTTGCCAGATAGACTATGAAATACCTTTGACAGTTGTATCAAGGAATCGAAAGGGTGAAAGGAGTTGAAACTACTGAATGGTTAATTCGTATTTTTCCCCATAGTATATACCAGTTGGATAGTCCGTCCCATGTACATTAGCTAAAAGTGAATATATAATATTGATATTTGAGCACTGTCACTTACAGAGAGCTTTTTTAATTCTTTCTTTTTGTTTTCTCATATTTTGTACTAGTCAAATAAACTCTAGTGATCTGTTAAAAGTTGTAAATCAAAATGTGTAATTGCGATTTGCTTATCTAAATGTGTTGACTTTTTCAAATATCAGAATGTGAATAAATGCGTACAATTTAGATATTCTTTCTAATTAGGTCAGGCCATTATTTATGTCTGTGGAATCTAACGTTGTCATGATTATGATTATGAGCAGTACACAAAACCTGCAGTTTCCAATTTATAGTTGCTCTTTACTCACTTTTAAAAGGCCAGGTGAAAAAGCATGGAGGCTAAATTTACTATTCCAGGTCAGTATCCTGTCGATTCTCCGCACCATCGAGTTATATGAAGTAAACTATTTACTTTATGCACAAAATGAATTTAAGCAAACAAATCTACTGTCCCAATATATTTAATGGGAATTAAAAATGAAATAAAAACAAAACATAATGAACCATCAATCACAATGACTCCTCAGTATTGTGTTTGAAATCATTAGTAATCTGTAGCTCAACCGAGATCTGATGTGTGAAATCAGTATTGCAATATCACTAAATATGGATGATACAATATCAATTTGATTTTCAAGTAGAAATAGTAATCTATTAAAAAAACTACTACGCTATTTTGAAAAAGAGGGGGAAATGTTAAGAGCAATGAGGCAAGTGAAGCGAGCAAGGCAAAGCCAAAAGCGAGGAGACCATGTCATGCATGTCACCTGCCTCAGTCTGGGTAAGGGCCTGCCGTATAGTTAGTGTTGTGGCTGGTCTTGTATTGTGAGAATGAGACTTTCTGCAACTCCTTGTATCCAAAGTACCATTACTGAAGCGTGTAACCAGTTGAACAATAAAAGTAGCTATTATGTGTGAAGTAGGAATATTCCCAGCTCAAATAGCTTTAAATACTAGTATTATCAACAGCATACACACTTGCAACATAAGTGTCGACAGCAGTGATGATAGTAAAGTGAATTACCAATATGGCCATGAGGAAATACTGTATACTTTTCACCAGTTAAACAAGTACTGTTTTTATAATCTAAAAAAGGCAGTAATCGGATAATCAGTACAATACAGTATAGCCGTCCGAACCTGACCTCTATGCGCAACCAAAATAGCGGCCTTCACATGCAGCAGGCCTTTCTTCCTTTGATTCAAATATAAAATAAAATAAAATGTGTGTGTGTGTGTGTGTGTGTGTGTGTGTGTGTGTGTGTGTGTGTGTGTGTGTGTGTGTGTGTGTGTGTGTGTGTGTGTGTGTGTGTGTGTGTGTGTGTGTGTGTGTGTGTGTGTGTGTGTGTGTGTGTGTGTGTGTGTAACTGTTATGTTACAGTTTACTATATTTTTTATTTAAAAGGTGTGGTGATGTACTTCATATGTTGCATCCAATGATTAGCTTTAAAGAAATCTAACCTCTCCTATCGGCTATATCCACTTGTTACACCCGAGGTTCCACTTGTGTGACACATATAAAGGCCATATTGATTTGGTTAATGAAAATCCTGCATTTTTTGTGCAATTGACTTGTTTTTATGTATGACTGTTGCACCTATGGCCCACTCTAGTGAGCCGTAGTGGCTTATCCGTTAATTATATATAATATGGGCCGTGTAGCGTGGCTGATCCAAGTTGCTCAATGTTTAGTTACACGTAACGGCCGCTATTTTAGTTCATCGTTTGTTTGTTTTTGTTTTTTTGTTTTTTTTGTTTTTTTTTGTTTTTTTACATGGTAGACGTCGGTTTCGGATGGCGAGTAAGTATGGAAACTTCATTACTTGATTAGTATGGCGACAACCTGCATTTTCCCTATCAGCGCTCCACTTTCCAAGTTTACGTTGTGGATGACTGTTTACATTATGAGTTGATGACTGACTGTAAAAACTTCATCTCAGTATTCTTCACTTTCCAGTTGCGCGGGACGTGTTGCACAGTAGAATTAATCCATACCAAACAGTCCATTGACTACTTCCGGTCGCTCGCGTCATTGTAAACTAACACGACTTAAAATATTCCAAGGTAATGTTAAGCTATCACTTATCCCATGTCATTCATTCAAAGTACTTTCCTAATAGAATTTTGAGTGAGGATTATGAATCTGTAATCGGATTTGTGTTAGCATTGGAATTGACGAAGATATGGGCAGAATACCAGTCTTCATGAAAAAAATGCAGACGACCTGTGTAAGTTGTGAATGATACAAATATTTGAACTTCACTGTTATGAAGAATGCATGCCTCAAATAGCATTCCTAATAGTATTTTGAATGAGGATTATGAATATGTAATCGGATTTCAGTTAGCATAAAAATTGACGAAATTATGAAAAGCCGGTCTTGGTCAAATTTGCAGACAGCCAGTGAAAAAAAAAGTGAAAACTATATTGAAGAATGCACGCTTCAAATAGATGTATTTACTTAATTTTCCAACGTCTATAAAACCGGATTAATAAATGCGATTTTAAATGGCCTTATAACATATAACGGAGGTACCCATGGACTTTTGTGTCTCAAAAGTAAATAAAAAAGACGAGGACGCAACTTTTCTGCGCAACTGAAAAGTGAAGAATTATGTCTACATGGATTTTCATATAGAATCACAAGATCTATGACGTCACCGAGGACTGATGTCATAAACTATCGTTGTCCAACATGTCCAGCTATCAGAGAGAATTATGAAGGAAGATGGCTCATCAAATGTATGAGCACGAGTTCTCCATATATTCCAGAGAACAGAGTTCGACAAGAGTGCGTTCCATTGTTAGATTATTCTGGTATCAAAGAGAATAAATTCAAACAGAAGACAAACATCAGCAGCAGTGTTTGTTTGTTTTTCTTCTTTTTTTATGTTTTTTTCATTTTGTGGAGTTTGGGGAGAGCATACATGGGAGGTCCCCAAAATTATCTTTGATGATACCAAACGAGAGTACAAAGATTTTAACAACAACAGATTGGGACATTTTACTGTGCGGAAAAAGACAATAACTAAGTATGTTCGGGAAAACAAAATTCTGTAAAAAATAATAATAATAATAATAAAATAATAATCCTGTACTGAGACTTGCCAATTAACGCCAAAGACTATATAGCAGTATCAATGCTTTCATTATTGGAGACTGTTTAAAGCTAGCTGTAATATGATCAATACGAACATCTATCTGTAAGCCAAATCATATTAACAAAGTTTTATCAGCCGGACACAACCCGGATGTGGATGACTTGCTCATTTCCGAACCTCACGAGAAAGTGTCGTTGTAGTTTCTCCTCAACCCTTTGCTAGCAGGTTAGTCATGGTGCCTGCTATTGCTTACATGAATAATGAATAGAATATGTTTTAATTTATCACTGTTTCTGACCTTAAAACACTGGGGGTGGATCGGCAGTTACTTTTAGCTTATTTTATGCTTTTTCTACACTGCAACAGTAGCAACATTTACCACTTAAGCCGCCAAAGTGTCAATCATTGATCATTTCCCCGTATCCTCAGATGAATACCCTAATTCATCTGTCATCACAAACCACAATCTTCTTGCTTCTATATAGATATGATCTTGTTTTAAAACATGACATGACAACCGTTTTTCAAAAGTCTTAAACAAGAACACAAAGCCACATCACTTATCACACAAAAATCTCTAAATATAGTTTAAATAACTGTGATTAGAACATATAGGCTACGTACACGTGGGGTGGAACTAGATAAGTCATCCACTTTTCCCCCACCCCATACTACGGTAATTCAAGATATTCTAATGTTTTTAAAATTATCGTTAACTGTCTGTATTTTATATCATAAATTTTATTTGTAAACATGGCAAACTAAATGAATTATAAATAAATAAATTCCATTATGGTAAAAAATGGACCACCTGTGGGGACATTACAAAGTGCCATGACGTAGTGGCGTAATGAACATGATGGCAATGACCACTCATCCGCCATCTTCTCACGGACGCAGACGACATTAATGATGCGCGGCGGCCATCTTGAAAAGTGCCGATTATCCCAAATTAGCTGGTGATTTCCACTAATGAGCTTCTATCTCTGATTGGAGTTCAATCAGTGCTAATGATGTGTGTGGCGATGGCGGCTTCTTGCTATCGTACATACAACCTGTCTACAAGGACCATGCGGTCTCAAGAGAGACGTGGTTTCTATACGGGGGTGCTCCATGCTTTTAAGTTTTGTGACAGTGAGGAGTGGTCCTATTGCAGAGATGATTTGTGTAGGTAGGTGCCGTCTTAATATTAAAGCGGTTTCAGTGTATGTGCTTGTGTCCGGTGTACAATGCTAGTATAACCTATGTCTAGTTCTAGTTTATTGATTTACAAATAAGACAGCCCAGTGATTGACAACGTTGAAAGGTGGAAGACTACCAAATGGGCTATGCCAGAATTAGCTAACCGTAAAACCATGTCGCAAATTTCAACAAGCTCCTAAACGAATCCGAGTAGCATGATTCTACAGATTACCAGCCACCATTACTTTTTAATACCAGCCCCGTAGGAAGGGATAAGGCCATAAAGCCATGGCCTTACCAAAAATCTGTGAGGAAAGAATTTTAAGAGACCACACTAGTTGATCCTAGCCCCTAGATGAGCTTGATACGGCGAACCTCTTGTATGTACAGTGTGAAAGAGATTCCCATGAACCGACCACATGCGTTATTAACAACAGGAAATTCTAGGCCTTCAGGATTGTAAATGATTGATACCTACATGTCCGTACATCCTTTATCAATAGAGTTCATCTATCTATTTTTGACTCTTATTTGTGCACATAAAGACATCTTTTTATACACATTCCATTACCTTGATTACTGTCATTACTAATGTGTTCATTGGATTGCATCGGCTATGTAATGAATCATTAAGATACAGCATTTGTCTATTTCAAACCATGCATAACATAATACACTGTACATTCAGTCAGGATCATCAAATGAGTTGAATTAAGAAATGGATTTTTTTTATTGTATGGAATTGATCTGTTATATAACTGATGTAGACGTAGATGAATCATGTGTTTGGTATAGATATGTGTTTTTTTAGATACCCATGCTTATAGTATATGCCATATGCCTTGCATTGTACAGATACAGAATGTAATATTTCGTGTTAAAATATATCATATGAAATCGTGAACAGAATTTTATCAATATATGACGTACTACATACAGACCATATCTCTGCACGGGTCCCCGCAGCCCTTGTGTCACGCATCTGCACTCCCGAATATTTGGTTTGCGGGCTAAATTATCACTTTTTCTACAGACCTGTGTGGGTGAGGGTGGGTATCCATATGTGGGTGCAAGTTTTAATCGTCAAAAGATATTGCATTGTGGGCTTTTTGCTGGCTAAATATCATTAACAGAAAAAGTTCTAGTATCTTTTCAAACTATACACAGATTATAACCTTACACATATCTCTTCCTGTACATCTCTGATATATTTTAATTTATAATATGTCAAATACGGGTGGGGTGGGGGATTATACGATGATTATGAATTTTGAATTACGTGTAGGTTTGAAATAATGAAGGCATGTCCCTCAATAAGCTCTCAAATTGTGACCTGCAAGCCAGCAAGTCGGCAAGGAATTCAGAAGAAAAAAACCGTTGAGATGATTTACATGATGTCCACGTTTGATCACGTTATCCCATTCATAAGAAAATCCTGTTATCTCATTCATAAGAAAAATTCTTTGACAACATACTCCCAAACTGAATTTGCCACTCGCTTCACTAGTTATTTTGTTAATTTTGATTACAGTTTTCAAATGGCCTTACCAATATCATTTTGCTTCCTACGGGCCTGAATACAGCTTATCATCACACTCAACGAGTGTCTGCTTTGTTTTTATAATAAATAAGTTATATCATTACGTTCTCATGTAGTGATCAATCTCCCAGATTGACACCAACAAAAAAAATCATATCCTTCTGTGACGTCATCAACTGTGATCGAGGTCAGTTAGAAAAAAAATACTAAATATTAAATTTTCATTGTAGTATAACCAATATACATCACACCCATCAAAATATATTATAAAATACCATCATACAAAGTATTATTCACACAAATAAATTTAAACAAAAAAGTCGACCTCTCGTGGAGAGTGGCTTATCATGATAGTTGTTGCTGTCAATGCTCTTTATCACTTGTGAACATGTATTGTCCCACATAGAAAACTTCAACAAAATTACTCCTATGAAAAATTGAGATTAAACCGCAAACTCAAACCTTGAAATGTAGAGTTAAATTTTCCTCAAATGTTGACATGATGTAATAAGTTATATAAACTATCCTGTTTTAAAATGCATTCCTGACATCAGTTTTTAATTGATGTGTTTGTATTTAGGGCAATATGGTAGAGGATTGCAGCAAGTTGCTTGCTTTCCGACCTTTTCAAAATAACATACTGTGATTTCTTACTTAATATCTGTTTGAAATGTCATCTTTCAACAATATTTTTGTACTGTAAATTTCCAAAACTCAACATGAGTCAAATCATTATCTTTTGATCACGTTGATCAAGTAACTATTTCTATAAAAGCTGGATTGCATCAATGGCAACCATGCACACTGCAATTTCGTGGTATGCATTCGGTGACATATATATAGTTCGTAGGCAAACATGGGTTAGTAGCCTGTTGGTATCATGGAGTCTCCTGGCCACAGGTGTTGTATCTGCCTAGAGCAGGTCGGGCCTCAATGCATTAAATGGCAATGTCCACAAAGTAAGCAAGAAGCCTTCCACTTAAAATGCATTCAAATATGGTGCAACGTCTGCTTAAAGGCGATCTATGGGTTCACTACTTATGACATGTCATGTCCGCTATGTCGGGCAAAAATTCCTTCAAGTGTGTGTGGTGTGTATGACGAGCGTTGTGTGGGTGTGACGTAAACAAACTGCTCTTCAGCAGTTTTAATGAACAATTTGTGTTTCCAGTGTAGATCTACCTTCCATGGAACAGGAACTCAATACGTAATGCTGACGTATACTACTCCATTTTGGGTACATCCACATTCCCCCTCTCCTCGGCATCTGTGGCCCCTCAAACATTGCAGTCACGTGGAACAAATGGCCCGGCACCACGTCCTTGACATTTTCACATGCATTAGCCACGTGCCGGCTGTGCATACACATGGCTCACAATGTGCGCAAAATAATAGAAGGGTATGAGCTATGCTGTTATGCTTGATATGTTTTTTCTTGGCCTTTCTCCCTTTTTTTGTTTCGGCTTCTACTACTCTTGCATATCCTGCTCTTCTATACTATTCTACTTGGGGGGTCGGTTGGAGATGTTAAAGAGGGTGGAAAAAATCACATATCGCTCACATTTGGTCCTATTTCCTGCACCCCTATTTTAGGCCCGTTTCCCCGCGCCGCCCATTTTAGGTCTCCGTCCCTACCCCCACCCCCCGGCACATCTCACTTTCTTGGATACCCCCCCCCCAACACACACACAAACACACCTCTACCCCCCACACACACACAAAAACAAAACAAAAAACAAAACACAAAAATCAAGGATGCGAATCTGGCAATACAGTAAAACCTATCTATGAAGACGACTCAGTGAACTGCCTTGAAGTGATCTCAATAGACAGATAAGGATCTTCACAGCAACTTCTTTAAGGAGGATTGGGATCAAGAACAATGGTCTCATTATAGAGGTGGTCGTAATGGGAGGTCCTAATGTAGAGCCTTAAAATGCAAGTGTTTCACCTGTGTTGCAGTGTCCACTATATTTGACCTACTAAACAATTGGATTCTGCATATAGATCACCAAGCCCTCTGTTGCAGGTGTTCTATTTTCAAATGAAACTATTGTACTTTTTAAGTGCTTGTTCTTGGGACCACAAAAGCTTCATCGGTCTCTAGTAGATTGAAGCACGTGTTTTGTGTGAGCACGTGGTATGGACACGTGACATAAAAGCGTGACATGAACAAGATTAAACACTTAAAACTCCAACAATACGGCACGTTAGTCTTGCTTACTTCCGGTTCACTTGTCCTGTCACTCCATCTATCAAACTAGAACATACTTTGCAGCAATTATTCAAACTTTCACATGTAAAGCATCCATCTTATTTGCACAACTCTGTTTACATATGGCGGTGTCTCCATCTAGGAGCAGCGGTAGACATTGGCTTTTTGCAAAGGTGCCATTGTCGTCTGTAAATGTAAATGTGGTGGTTTATAGTCGTAATCCAAGTCTTGCTCTCGCAACTTAACATTTTACACAAGGTCACTAGCACACTTATTGATCATCAATCTATATCATTTCTCACATACTTGCAACGGCAGCACATTCAGCCTACGATGCTATATAAATCACTCGCACAATCATTCATTCACTCATACATCCCAATGACCTGTACCTAATTAACATGTAGGTGCCACGACCACATCGCGAATCGAACCCATGGAGTCCAAGTCCTTATCAACTTGGGCACAGAAGCACACCAAATTACACAAAATTTATTTTCAATAAAATGAAATAATATATGTGGATCCATTCATTATGCACGTATATTAGAGAGACTCAGGCGTAAATGTGTCATAACGGATATGAAATATTGATGTTTTATGTTAGCATATCTAAGTTACTAATAAAAATCTAAAAGATGCCATTTTATACAGGAAATGTGTTTAGCATGCATTGTAAATGATATATTATGTATTCTATTAATGGAAGTCTTATTGATTCCAAACGTGAACATGAAATTATGAGTTGTACAAAAAAGTGTACGGAATATTAAGATTTGTTATTTCATTTGATTTATTCCCTTTATCATAGGAGTCATAAAAATACGGTACGTAGATAAACAAATAAAAGTAAGCATAGTTAACAGATATATAGATCTACATATGAAATGTAACCAGGGCCATAGGTAGCCAAATACCGGCTGCTCCGGCCCTGAAAATGAAAATTTTAAATCATGTCACAATCGAGGAGCTGTATAAAGCGCAAAACATTATTCAATGATGTAAGACCAACTTCATATATTTGAAAATATATAAATTATTGATAGATCGTATAGTTTTCGCTTGCAGAAAGTTTCATTTCTACTTTACAACATACATTCTGACGTGTTTCCCCAGATTGCTTGTGTGTTCAATTCTAGTCCTCTCTCTATCGCAAGCACACTTCTACCACTATGTTGGCATGACTGGAGAACATACTCCACAGGCATCGCCAACCCCAGGGTTGTGATACTTGAATTATACCATCACCCCAAGCAGTTGGGTGTCAAAAGGTTACACGGACCAATCATTGTGACTATAATCCCAAGCCTGCATACTTGGTCAGCTATCATCTCATCACTGAGGTTGTGATTTTGACAGATTAATGCATGTGGTGACGATTACAAAATGGGTATCTACCAACACACATTTCTTTTGGCTGACGTATGGCACCATCCTCACAACTCCAGCAGCGAGTGATCGCTAAATAGTTTTTCATTGTGAAAACCCATTTCCTACCTAATTTTCTTGCACACATACACATACCTCATTAGTTCGTTTTGCACAACACAATCACTTTAATTAACTTACTGTTGACAGTGTCGGCAACTGCTGCTGTCATTTTCAAAACTTCTCTCTGCGCATGTCAAAACTCACTTGAGATCAGCACGCCTTCCGATACCTGACCTTTTTAAGTCCTTAGTGACCTTGAGATGCGCGCAGAGATGTTTTGAAAATGGCAGCGGCAGTTGAGGAAACTGTCAACACTAAGTTAATATCGATGCTGTTAAAGACGAACTAAACATGTTCAAAACATATTTATTCCAACACGATGAATACATTCAAGGACATACTTCATACTATAAACCGAAACCATTGTTCATTTGGTAATTTTGTTTACACAGTTCGACTGGCTTCGAGAATTTTCATGGTTACGTTCTGAGTCCACGGGGCTACTTCATGTATAGAGATTTTCTTTTTCGAAGCCTTTTTGGCTCCCCACATAGTAACGTGCTCCCAGTAGTGATCTGCATAAGAGAAGCTCTTTCGCACTCTGCCCTTCGTACTATCTTTTAAGCCATCACAAGTTTTCTGCACATTCTTGGATGCATGCCCATCTCGACGACATACGTTGTTAACTTGCCCACTCCACCCTTTATCATATGTAGGCAAAAAGAAATCTGGATGAACAACAGTGATTGAGTTCCCTGCCAGTTTACTCTCCACGTGTTTAAGATATTCTACATACACAATGTCAGCAAACCAAAGCTGATTACTATACGGCATTGGTTTATAAATTGGCAACATATCTATAGCGAGTTGGAAATACGGATGCCCTGGTCTTGCTGCTAATATAGTTATCATCACCTCTGCATGGTTGCCCTTTTCAGCAAGAAATGAATGAACAAAATTGTTCTCAGATAGTATGCAGTCGTTGTCAACGGTCCAGTTATCTAGAGGTCGTACACTCTCTAAGTCCAAATCTGCATATATTCCACCGAATTTGTGCATGATGAAGTATCTCATTAGGTTGGCTTTCAGCAAGTTATCCGAATAGTCCTTGTATAAGGCAAGCTGCTCTGGGTAGAATGTTTCCAGCATTAATGTCACCGTCTTTGGAGTCCAGAACCAATATTCCCAATCGGGATGATTACTGTGCCATGATTTTGTGTAGTTTGCAAACATTTCTGGTATGTTTTCATCATCCCATGTCTGGTGTATTATGTGAGGTATATTGAATTGTTGCTTACTCAGTAGTTCCTTCGATGGAACGTAGTTATGTATGTCATTGTTAACATATCTGATATGAGGAAGGTTTTCTAGTTTGATTGAGTATTCTTCAGCATTGTAGTCTTTATTTACATCAAATTTGATTGACCTAGATGAATCCATGAGATTGCGACTTCCTTTCAACAGTGAATTGTCTGTGATATTTGAAATGTTTTGCAGGGCTTCATCACTAGACTGTTCCACGCTGCCTAGATTTAGATACACATTTCTAGTATTATCTTCAGTAGTAGCCTTTTGACGAATCCTGAATATGTCTTTATCAAAAATTCTTACTATGCCCATCACCGTTACCATTCCAAATGCTGTAGTCAAAAGTGCTTTCTTCGTCACGCAACCCTGGAAATAAAATATTTAAGCTGTCAAAACGCATTATTTTGTGAACACCAACAGTCTATAATAATGAACGACCGAACCTCAAAATTTCCACTTGGTTTTACCTGCATGGGTCAGCTCTATAGTCCCCAGTCTCATTGGTACCCACTCTCATTGGTCCCCCGTCTCAGTGGTCCCCTGTCTCATTAGTCCCCCGTCTCAGTGGTCCCCCGTCTAATTGGTTCCCCGTCTAATTGGTTCCCCGTCTCATTGGTCCCCTGTCTCATTGGTCCCTGTCGCATTGGTCCCCCGTCTCATTGGTCCCCCGTCTCATTGGTCCCCCATCTCATTGGTCCCCACTCTCATTGGTACCCTGTCTCACTGGTCCCCCGTCTCATTGGCCCCCCGTCTCATTGGTCCCCCCGTCTCATTGGTTCCCCGTCTCATTGGTTCCCCTTCTCATTGGTCCCTGTCTCATTGGTCCCTGTCTCATTGGTCCCCCATCATATTGATCTTGTTGGAATACTGTTTAATATACGGTTAGGATTTCAGGGGTGGATCTGCGTGATGAGGATGAGGGCTATGCGTTAAAGAGCAGGGACCCATACAGATTATTTAGATTTTGTGCGACATTTTTTGGTGTTGTAAAATCACTAATTTTGACTGTGTAATCAATTCCGTTATGAGGAGTTGTGCTACATCAATATTCTAATTAAATTTAGATCTTTAGAAAAGAAAAGCTGCCATCCCTGCTTTCATAATGGATATGGAAACATGCGTGAGCTTTCATTGATGTTGTACATCTAATTAATCACTAAAATTGCAATTTTGAGGAAATATCTATACCATTATTACATTTCATTCATATCAAATCTATAGAATGAATGCAGTCAACTAAGAAGATGTTCTACATTCCATTTATAATAGAATATATGTTTTGCATTCAAATTCAGTTATTTGATTTATCATGATAGCTTAAATAAATTGAACTTCTTCCATTTTTCCTTACTGTCATTTTGACTTTTGTCCCCTGTCACTAAGGCAAGTGTTGTATAGAATTTTGTTTTGTTTGGGCAGGACAATAAAATCACGAAGGTAGACTTTTCCTACCCCGGCACTAAGGGAGAAATTCAAGATGGCCGCCGAAAATTCATCAATTTTTAAGAACATGAGGGAGTCTCTTTAACACATCAGTTTTCTACTTAAATTCCTAATTTTGCCAACCAAAGTTAGGTTTTCCTGGCCCAGAAAGCTAGCAGTGCTGAGAAAATAAGAAAATACCTACTACCTTATGATACATTTCAAGATGGCCGCCATAATATCTGACATTTTGTGTAAAATTCGCCCATGGAGGCTATATCGTTTGCTCTATTTCCAAATTATATCATGATTTTGGTCAAAGTAAGCAATATTCCAATAAAACACAATATAGTGCATTTAAAAAATGAGGTTAGGCTTCCTTCGACCTTGTTATCGTAGAGAAATCCAAGATGGCGCCCACAACCCCCAAAACAGCAAATTTCAATATTAACGGTTTCCTACCCACACTGCTCAAACCCTTTGAAAAGTTTAATTATTTCTCACTTGATTTTGGTACAAGGATAACTCATAGTGAATTTGTGTTGTTATTTCCATCTGTCAGCCCCTGGCAATTACAGATATCCAAGATGGCCGCTGTTGGATTGTGAGGATTGTCAGATTGTCTATAACTATTTTAATATTTGTGATAGAGTTATGGTTTTGGTGTCTACATGTAGGTTAATGAAGTGAAAGAATACAATTTTAGCCATAAAATGTAGATTCGCCATCTGAATGTAGTGAAAATCCAAAATGGCCACCAGCTGGATGTTAACAATCACAGATTGCCTATAATTTTCTTCATAGTTGTGATAGAGTTATGGTTTTGGTGTCTATATGTAGGTTTTGTAGGTTAAAATATCCAAATATAGCAATCTCATTAACATTTACCTGTCAAGAACTATAAAAATCAAAGGTTGCCACTAAGATGTGACATATTATACTGATTAATGTGTAATGTCAATAAAACTTTTCAAAAAGTCGATAAATTTTGACTATGAAACATATTCAATTGCTAATGATGTATATAAACATTTATTTCACCATTCATTTAATTTCAAAATCCTTTTCATGTTTGATTTTTTAACTTACATCATAACAATGTTTGTGTTCTCATTCATAAAAAACTTATCTTAACACAGTGTGTACTAAAAACAGTCCATCAATTTGGATTTTTTACAGATGTCTATATTATAAATCATCTGGGACAAGCTTCATGTCCCTCACAGGCATCATCAACTCATCAACTCTCTCAAAACCAAAAGAATGAGGGTCTATTGTCTCTCCTGATAGGCAGCTTACTTGCATAAATGTGGCATAGTAAGATCTTAGAATATGCTGGTAAATTTTACGAAAAGTTGGTGGTAACTGAGTAATTGTTACATTTTTGCCCTGGTGATATATCCAATGACGAAGTTCGTACATTGTTTTGAAAAAGCCAACTTGCCTCATGTTGGCTCAATTTTCATCTTTAATCGTTTTCACTCGTACCTCAATCAGACCGATATGTCAAGACAGGTAGGGATGAGTGAGAAGGATTGACCATTAATTGCCCCATCTTGCCTCTACTCGGCCGACCTTAGGTGCAAAGTGTACAGCCAGTTTTCTGAAGTGTTACTTTTTTGAAAATGCACCTTCGAATAGATTAAATTCTGGATTACGAGGTGACACTGATAGGGCTTGAACACACAACCTCATGGCTCCGACACCAGAAACATATCCACCATTCGAGGCAGTTAGAAATCATGAGATTATAGCTGACTGAGTTTGGGTACAAAAATGTGGACTCGAGATCGTGACGCAGCCATCATCCTATCCACTCAACCGGGATTTCATGGGTTATCTACTCTTGAAGGTTCGCCAAGATCCCCCAAACCCCATGAAAATGAAATTTTGCGGGTGAAAAAGGTGGTCATGTGCACCCCACCACTTGTACTCAAACTGGATCTGCCAATGTTTTACTTCTCCCAAAGTTCCCTTGTATATTGCTAGTGACACTCTAGTCAAGTGGTAGAGAGGCTTTTCTTGCCCCCAGTACCCGCTTACATGACCATCCATTTGAACATCATTACACTTCTGGTGACTTCGCCTCACACAGATAACAGCTAGGACATATGTGCACTCTCGGAAAATCGCGACCCCCCCCCCTATTTGGCAATCATGTATCCGCCAATGTTGTGGGACATGCTTCTATTTGAGTATTTTATTGTGCAATATATAATATTTAACATGTCCTTAACACAGAGTGTAATTCGATCGTTAGGAGCTCATACATCAAGATTTCAGATAACTGGAGACTGTTTTTACGACTTAATTACCTCTGCCGATCATGATAATAACTTACTCATCTGATATCTCATAATTTTATGAAAAGAATTTCTTATCACCAGAAAACATATGGTGAGTTGAAATTCTGATGCAATAACGCACTGTATAAAATAAAACCTTCGCAAATGGACAGCATGTTGATGTACCTGCCTCTCTCCTAGTATAGACACATCACAAACAGGATTGCTCCATTGTGGGTTTTGCCATTGCCGTTTCATACACGTGACCACTTGCAAACCAATCACATGACCAGCATTATTGATAATTATAGGTCGATGCCTTGAAGAGCTTCAAAATTGAGGGGGAAAAGAATCATTGGCTTTGTGAACAACTTCCAATCGCATTAATGCAGAAGTTCCACTGCACATATTAGGAGGAAAAGTACCTAATTTGTGTAAGGCTCTACCTGCTGCACATGCTTTGACAGGATGCGATATAACTAGCAAAGTTGGTACGAAGCTTGCTGCTTTAAAAGTTGGACCAGAAAAATATCTAGAACATTTTGGAAAAAAACAACGAATGAGGCTGAAATGAGTAATAGTATAGAAGCTGCTGAAACATACTTGGTGAATGTAATTAAGGCAGGAACACCTTGCAAAACAATGGACGAACTTCGTCATTGGATATATCACCAGGGCAAAAATGTAACAATTACTCAGTTACCACCAACTTCTCGTGAAATTTACCAGCATATTCTAAGATCTTACTATGCCACATTTATGCAAGTAAGCTGCCTATCAGGAGAGACAATAGACCCTCAGTCTTTTGGTTTTGAGAGAGTTGATGAGTTGATGATGCCTGTGAGGGACATGAAGCTTGTCCCAGATGATTTATTTCCTAGTTGTACTTGCAAAAATTGTTCTACTGTGCGATGTGCATGTAGAAAGAATTATGTACCATGCTGTGAATTTTGTAAATGTAAATTTGTGGTCCAACAAGGTGAAAATATAGACATCTGTAAAAATCCAAATTGATGGACTGTTTTTTCGTACACACTGTGTTAAGATAAGTTTTTTTATGAATGTTTTTTTTTATGAATGAGAACACAAACATTGTTATGATGTAAGTTAAAAAATCAAACATGAAAAGGATTTTAAAATTAAATGAATGGTGAAATAAATGTTTATATACATCATTAGCAATTGAATATGTTTCATAGTCAAAATTTATCGACTTTTCGGAAAGTTTTATTGACATTACACATTAATCAGTATAATATGTCACATCTTAGTGGCAACCTTTGATTTTTATAGTTCTTGACTGGTAAATGTTTATGAGATTGCTATATTTGGATATTTTAACCTACAAAACCTACATATAGACACCAAAACCATTAATCTATCACAACTATGAAGAAAATTATAGGCAATCTGTGATTCTTAACATCTAGCTGGCGGCCATTTTGGATTTTCACTACATTCAGATGGCGAATCTACTTTTTATGGCTAAAATTGTATTCTTTCACTTCATTAACCTGCATGTAGACACCAAAACCATAACTCTATCACAAATATTAAAATAGTTATAGACAACCTGACAATCCTCACACCCCAACGGCGGCCATCTTGGATATCTGTAATTGCCAGGGGCTGACAGAAGGAAATAACAACACAAATTCACTATGAGTTATCCTTGTACCAAAATCAAGTGAGAAATAATTAAACTTTCAAAAGGGTTTGAGTGGTGTGGGTAGGAAACCGTTAATATTGAAATTTGCTGTTTTGGGGGTTGTGGGCGCCATCTTGGATTTCTCTAAGATAACAAGGTCGAAGGAAGCCTAACCTCATTTTTTAAATGCACTATATCGTATTTTATTGGAATATTGCTTAATATGACCAAAATCATTATATAATTTGGAAATAGAGCAAACGACATAGCCTCCACAGGCGATTTTTACACAAAATTTCAGATATTATGGCGGCCATCTTGAAATGTATCATGAGGTAGTAGGTATTTTCTTATTTTCTCAACACTACTACCTTTCTGGGCCATGAAAACCTAACTTTGGTTGGCAAAATTAGGAATTTAAGTAGAAACCTGATGTGTTAAAGAGACTCCCTCATGTTCTTAAAAATTGATGAATTTTCGGCGGCCATCTTGAATTTCTCCCTTAGTGCCGGGGTAGGAAAAGTCTACCTTCGTGATTTTATTGCCCAAACATGTCCTCTTCATGAATATCAAACAAAATTACAAAAATTGTTGTTTACCCAATGTCATGGGTATTCCCGCCGAACGTCAACTGTCATCTATTTGGCGACGCATGTGATTGATGCTCAAAATAAACTATTTAGTTAAAACAATTACATGGACTTATATATGAATGGAATTGCATATTACTGTAGATTATTTCCCATCAAAATTATATATTAATACGACATTCTTGTGGTGGTACATGGTGTTTTTTGGTCAACTGCTACTGCTAGTGATAGAGGTAATGCTCCCTGACAAAACGACAAGTGTCAACATTTCACACATCTTCCGACTTTCAACTTATATCTTTGACAAACTTATAATTGTTTGATTTTTTATTTCTTGGTGTCAAATTAATCGCATATTGGTTCTTTATCATTCTCAAGTACTTTTAAAGGGTATAATTTCGATGCAACGTTATATTTGCTAGTTTTCTGTGCTAGTCTAATGTAGACATTCCCGTAGTAAAACGGACCCACAAAACGTATCTACTAAAACCCGGGACCAAACGTGACCGCAAAGAGGAACGTGACCTACAAGAAATCTACGGTTGGTATGGTGTAGTCCCGAGAGGGTCACGGCAGTTGGTTGATATACTAGTATGTGTTCTCGTTATTCAATAATACGTTACTAGAAAAATAAAGAGGTAGCGAGTATAGGTGCATGCTCGACAGACAGGTGAGGTTTTGTGCATTAGATCCCGGAGTGGGTCAGGTGTTTTAACTAGCGTCAGTTTTACATGAAATCTGATTGACTTTCAGATGTCCTCAGACTGTATATAACAGATAAAAGGTAAATAAAGTTGAATAAAGTTACTTAATGATTTGAAAATTTAAATTTCACAATATTTCGCCTTTTCCAGGCTTCCTCGGGGTGAAATCAAAATGAAAAAAAATGGACATAAGGAAGCCTGGATAAGGCGAAATATTGTGAAATTAAAGTTTTCAAAGCATCCTAACTAAATTTATTTGACTTTATTTACCTTTTATATATTTATTGGATGCAACTCAGAAAAACTTCTAATTATATCATGTATAAAGCAGGCCAAACACATGGTTCCATTCAGGGCAGTTTTTACCTCATTGCTTTTTGATACATTGCAATTGGTTCCTTTGAAGAACATTGACGGCAGTTGATCAATCACATCATCACTTGATAAAGCGCAATTAATGTTAAAATCATCAAAGCTCTGCGTGTAAACATGCCAATCAGTCAGTATGATAATTTTAATTCATCATTTGAGCAAGCTCTGTGCTTATTACAAGTAAGCTGTACACATAACAACTAGCCGGGTTTTAGTAGGTACCCCCACAAAATAGATGTTCTTTTGAAAATCATTGCTGTGCATTAATTATTGCATCAATTCATATAAAAGTAAGGCATTCTGACCAAAAAATCGATGTAGTTTCTTATTTTCAACATATGGAACCAAAATATTAAATAGTTTTTGTTGTAATAACTTGCAAACATCGACACGGCACTGCCACTGTCCCGAATTTCACCTGTCAAATTTTCCAATGCACAAGAAAAATGCTCAAAATAAACTATTTAGTTGAAACAATTACATAGACTTATACATATGGATGGAATCGCATATTACTACAGATTACTACGGATTATTTCCATCAAAATATTATATTAATTTAACAACTTATAAGTGAAATAGTAACCATATATATTGCGTGGCGTTGCGAGTCCACCGTAATAAACCTAGTCACTTCAGATGTAAACCAATCCGAAGAGCGCACTTGCTCGCACCTTTACGTCCACTATAGGAAACATACTACGTTAGATCTCTTGGAAATGACCCCCTGCAGTGTCTGTTTTGTTTGTGGACCAGTGTCTGTTTTGTTTGTTTGTGACAGGGTCTATCGTTAGTGAAGTGTGCCGGTGCGGGCATGTAACGTCTTTTAGTGGGAATTTTTCAGACCAGTGTAGGTGACATTCCAATTGAGATATACAAACTATACTCTTCCATGAGTTGTTAGCTGTCCCTTCATATTTTTCTTAAAGCCATAGATATTCATTTCAGACGGGGACTCTTTCGGTGCATACGTCTTTCAGTAGAATCATACCCAGAGGATCATCTATGTTGTGAGGTGGTGGCTTGAAATAATATGTATGGTTATTTTTTGCTTCCGTCTATAATCTTCAACATTCCTTACGAATTGGTTATCAAACCCGGCACTAATGTTCGCTCATTAT
>CM032666.1:57172027-57188074 GCA_019095985.1 Streblospio benedicti | reverse complement strand
CCGGCCCCGGGCATTAGGATTGCGAGGGGGGGCCACCGGGGGTAAAAATTTCGGGGCCTGAGGGGCCCGGCGGGAATTTTACGCTGCTCATTTTGAGCACCCCCCAAAGTATTGGGGGGAAAAAATCTCCCCGATCGATGATCTTCCTAGAAATCTGAGGCGTCTGGCGGCGCTAGTAGCGCAAAGAATGCGCGCAAAAACGCGAAGCCCAATCGCTCGACAGATGCCCGGCGTAAGACCAATTTTTATGGATTTCCTTGCGCCGGTCTTCAGCTGCCACTACGCTCCCGTTAGTGGGACGCGGCTTTTAGATCACTTGGAAATGCTCTTTGTTCTGAACCCCCATAGCCAAAATCCTGGCTACGGGCCTGCTACGTGCATGCACGTACGTGTGTTTGGGGGGGGGGTGTATGAACATAGTTGAAGGGTTTCTAGGAACGTGTCGATACAGTGTTTGTTATTTGGCATACCATGTTGGCGCAGTGTCTGTTTTTGTGGACCATTGTTTGTGACAGGGTCTATCGTTAGTGAAGTGTGCCGGTGCGGGCATATAACGTCTTTCAGTGGGAATTTTCTGACCAGTGTAGGTGACATTCCAATTGAGATATACAAACTATACTCTTCCATGAGTTGTTAGCTGTCCCTTCATATTTTTCTTAAAGCCATAGATATTCATTTCAGACGGGGACTCTTTCGGTGCATACGTCTTTCAGTAGAATCATACCCAGAGGATCATCTATGTTGTGAGGTGGTGGCTTGAAATAATATGTATGGTTATTTTTTGCTTCCGTCTATAATCTTCAACATTCCTTACGAATTGGTTATCAAACCCGGCACTAATGTTCGCTCATTATTTCCACCAGAAAATATATATTTATGATATAGTATAAATACAAACCAACTGTAGAAGTGACAAATAGTTTAACTGCAATTTACTTTTATTGTGAATCACATTTGAAAGAACTCTATTAATAGTAACAGCGTTAAAATGTACTGGTTAATGATCTGTTTATACCCACAACATCTTTAGATCTTAAATAACTGAAGCCCATTTTTCGAACAAGGCATCTTTAACGCAAGAATTGCTCCTATTTGCTTCACTACAATTGACAGCATTACTTTAGAAATTGAAATCAGTAAATATTACTCCTTTAAATGTCTCGGCAAACCCACATGCTATCAAAATAGGCTACTCAAATGAATAATAACTTGTCCCTCATTTCCTGTTCTTAAATGCAAATATGCCGGTATATCTTGATATGACTTTGTTTATCTAAATGTGTTGCACAAAATGTGGATTTTTGAGGTTCAAATACTGATGTTAGAGAATGATTCTACAGTTGATTATATTAAAAGATGTAGATCACGGCTACCCTAAACTATTGATATTTGATGCTAATGATTGGGTATAACGCAAACTAATTATTATCATCATGGGGGACATTACAAGACCCTGAAATACGTCATATGCGTCTCAAAGTTTTTTCTACGATCGATGCGAGCATTAAAAAATATGAGAGGGAGTAGGGAGTATTTTACTAAATTTGATTGAAAAATTAGTTGGGCAGGAGACAGGGGGTCCCAGGCATCGTCATGACTACATTTTGTGGCATACCTTTTCAGAGTCCTTAGAATGTCTAATTTTCGAGTCCATAATTAAGTTTCTCTTGCAGAAACGCGTCCCATGGTGGTCATACATTTTGAAGTGAGGTCAAAAATCCAAAATCTAAACAAACATGAATATTGGCCTGTTTTCTTATCCAAAACTTCGCTAAATTATTACAAAAACGTACATTATATCATATGTGTTTGAAACACATCAGTCATTGTGAAATCCAATATGGCCACCATTTGCCAATCAAAGCCAATCAAAACTTCGTTTGTATACAAAAATAAAAGATAGTTATAACACAGAAATTTATGTCAGTAAAAATATGTCAAAATCCTGCAGATCTTTTATAATTAGTTGAGATCAAGCACGTACCAAATATTGAAATTGGACGGTTTCAACAGAAACCTGTGGAGAATAGGTTCTGTCCATGTTGCAATGATAATAAGGTTGAAGATGAAATTCACTTTCTGTTTAATTGTCCTCTTTATGCTGGTACCCGAAATGCTTTTATGCAACAAGTCAAAATGTTTTATCCTAATATTAATATGAAAAGTTTTATTGAACAATTGCAAGTTTTTATGAATGATCCTAATTTGATATGTAAACTAGGTGCTTTTATTAGAGATTGTTATTTTATAAGAAATACATATATCTATTCTATTAAAAAGTAAGTGATTTTAATTAATGACTATTTTATTGTAAACTACTGTGGCTCATAGGTTTTATAACCGGCTGATGATTTTATTTTGAATTGATGTATTTTATGATTTATTATATCAGGTGACACATAAATAAATAAACTACTACTACTACTGCCACATTCCGTACAGGAAACTCATGGACCTAAAAAGTAGACATCCTGAATATTCTGAAAAGGTATGTCACAAAATGTAGTCATGACGGTGCAAGGGATCCCTTGTCTTTATCCCAACTATAATAGATATTTGGTGCATTCGGGCACTGCGGAAAAAGACCCAGCAAGAACTTTAATACAAGTGGCAGTATGAAGGTAACCCAGTGCATGAGGACAAGGACGTTGATTCAACATTTTTTTCTCCATAGTTGACATTGAATATACACTGAAATTCTCACTTGATATTATGTTGATTCAACTTTGTGTGCCCACTGGGAATGAACGGTTCAATGATTTTTCTTTTTCTTTGATGTTTTCAATTTAAATCATCTCTTTCAGTTCCCGATGAGCAGCACATCCCCACTACTATGTTGACATAGGTGAACACTACTTTCCAATTTTCTATATCGAGTGGCCCTGACTGAACTCACATTTGCCGAATCATCTTATCAGCCTCTCAACATACATACTTTGTCAATTATCACGTAAACACTGAGGTTATGGGTTCAAATACCACTTTATGATTTGGCAATATGGCAATTGTTTTGGTTGCTGGTGCAATTAAAAATGGGGGAGGAGACAGGGGGAGGAGATTACAAGGTTGTGTGATGTGGTTAGGCATCCTAAAGGAAGTGGTCTCTAAAAATGAGTTTGAAAAATAAGATGGATTTTTACACAACAAACATAATTATGTTTTTGTTATCTTATTGTTGCAAAAGGACAATAACAAGTCGATTTTTGATGTCGTCTATAGCACCGTAAACTGAAATGAATTTATTCAGATTCTTAAAATACATACACATACAAATTACGAATACATGCAAACGATATCCAACAAAGAAAGTCAAACATTTAGAAGGCTAAAGCACAATTTACAGACCCACCAACAATTAACAACACTGGCCTTTGCCCACGCTATGAATTTACATCAAATTTTAGAGGCACACAGTTCAACTATTCAAATGAAATTATTGTATAACAATTCTATAAACCTATATCTATATCAATGATAGGAGCATACCTGCGGTACTCAGACTATTATGGCAATTTTACAGAATATCTATCGTTGAGCAATATAGCGTCTTTCAAGTGTACATGCAATATAGCGTCTTTTTTCACTTCCGGAAATACTGTAAACATATAAACTTAGCCCTCAGAATATCATTATAAAATTAACAATAAATACACATCGCAAACTGTTCCCCCAAAATAATATGCAACTTCTACTACATTTTAAATCTCAAACGAATATCTACAGAGGAAGAATATATTGAAAATATTCCAAATTATAATTGTTCATAAACATATCCAAAAAACTATTGGCGCTTAAAAGCCCGATTATACGGTATGATACAGCGTCACCGTCCGTTGGCGCCATCTATGAGACATTCATAAAACTAAACTAGTACGATGTCGCATCACCGTCAGCACGCGCCATCTATCGGACATACTTAAAACTAAAAGACAGCAATCGCTTCTTTACACTTATTTTTCAATATATGTAATTTGTTGAACACTATAATCACTCACTCGAATAGATACAGCTTCATGTAGCCTTTGTCAAGGCCAAGAATATCATTTAAAAAGATTATTGAAACCTGTGATCATAGCACTCAGAAACGGCGGCAGTCTAAATGTCTCAGCTTAGCGAGATGATATTCTTGGCCTTTGTTAATCCCTAGCTGGTGACGTCACGCAGCCTTAGCTTGGCCACACCGGCTACGTCATAGCCTGTTGAATATTTACTAGCACATAACAAATACAGCCGTAATCAGCTCTCACATGTGTTGGTCATGTATACATACTGGAGTGTGTTTCTGGCTATGTTTTGTTTACATGCATATGCATACAATATCTCATGCTAGCAAAGTTTCTGGCAGTGTATGTATAGGCATGAGTGTCTACTGTGACAGACAAGTCACTTATGCGATGCCATAGAGGTCATAGAGAAACAATAATCTCTCTGTCACCAACACCCAACAGCATGACAACTAGGTTTATGCAAGCCTTGAATGTGGTTGATCTATGGGATTGTTTAGATTTAGTATGTTTTTATTCATGGCAAATGTTATATTTTTATACATGTACTTCAATTGGGGATTTCAAAGAATGTGTAATAACACGAATATTGATTCTATTGGGAAAATGGAAATTTCATAGAAAGTAAACTGTACATCTCTCAGTATCACACAAAAAAATGTTTGATTATATCACTGATAGCATACACATTATAAGTGTGTATATAAATGAAATTAAGAAACACTAAGTTTTCTTATTTTGCATACTACAAGAGTATATTTAGCAACTTAGTAAGGCATATTTATTAGGTCATTGTGAAATAAACATAAACATTAGTTACGTACATTGTACATGTATTTACTTGTTGTAAACTATCAAAAATCAGCTGTCAAAAATACATGCTATGCAACGTGAGTGCTACCAGTGAGCACATGGTTTTGTCTTGTATGCAAAGCTGATAAAGACTGTATTCCTTAGAAAGCCGGCTAGGATTGATGCTAGGACTCTGACCGCATGTTTTTTGTTTACCACAGCATAAGCCAGCCTTCAGAAAAGGCTATGATATTTAAACACCAGTCTATTAGAGTCAGTCTAACATATGCACATCCATGTGAACAGAGTTGTGTTCTGTGTGGCTGTTTCCATATGAAGGAAACTATATATATTTAAACTAAATTATAAATATCATAGCCTTTAGAAATAAATAATTACAAATTTGATGTCTATTATAACAATTTTTAGCATGATATGATCTTCAAACGTGCTATTTCTCTAGCAATTTCACAATGTCATCACCTGGGGAACATAAATGCAAAATAATTACAAATGTGATGTCTATCTTAAATAACTAGTTTTAGTATGGCTGACACATTTTGAGCTAAATTTCGTACTTGTGATAATGTGTACAAGGCTACATATATGTAAAAATACACTTTTCAAATTTCTATTTGCAAACGATATTCATCTAGTGTGGATTTTCCAGGGAGCCTTAAACACGTGCAATTAATCGCGTCCGATCGTCATTCAAAACAGGGTGTATTTTGAGCCGTGATTGGAACAGGGTATACTTTCGTAAAATGTGTATGAAATCTAATTATTTATCTAAAATATATCACATCATAAAAATGGGAAGTCTTATTTCCATATTGGACCTCGATGAAACATGAAAAAAACATGACTAGAAATACCTCAAACACAACGAACTAAACTTATTCAGATAGTATTGAATGAATTAATTACTTTTTTGAAAAAAAATGCGCCACATATATTCTTTATTTTTCTTAAACAAGCCAAACTGTTTGATTCCATAATTTCAAGCGGAAGATTAATTTAATGTTTCATACCACAATATCTAAAAGTTAACTGACAGTCCAAGAGATTAACTTAAAGTACAATATATGACAACTCATTTCTTAATGTATGTTTGATTCATCCTGGGTTTCTTTATTCATGATTCAAAGAATTTAATGGATACCAACGGAAACCATTGTTAATACCATTTGGGCGAGATTTTCGTTGTTTTCGCAACAGCTTCATCGCGCCGAATGAAAATCTCCGCCATGGTGGTCATGTGACTCTCTGAGATTTTCATTCGGCCCGATGAAGCTGTTGCGAAAACAACGAAAGTCTCGCCAAAATGGTATTAACAATGGTTTCTATTGGTATCCATTAAATTCTTTGAACTCATTTCTTCTTGCATTGTAGGAATGACATGTACGCAGTAAGCATTTTTATGTGTATTTTGTACAGTGTGCATTAAGTATAATATTGAAGTTAAATATTCTAATCTATCATTTTCATTCAATAATCCAACATTCTTCAACTCTTTAGATTTATGCTAGATTAACGCATTTAAGGTGTCTTATTCTATATAGAAATACCAAATGGTCTCATGTTATTTTACAAAAGAATAATTATTAGTTGGTTGACCATAGGTGATTTGATGTTGAAACAAGTATTAATGTAATATGCTCCCACAAATACAACAAAATGAGTAGTATGGTGCAATTTTATTCATATACATACACACTGTTTAAATACAACAAATATATGTTTACTACATTTCTATTCATT
Organism: Streblospio benedicti; assembly: GCA_019095985.1. Taxonomy (NCBI): domain Eukaryota; kingdom Metazoa; phylum Annelida; class Polychaeta; order Spionida; family Spionidae; genus Streblospio; species Streblospio benedicti. The sequence continues at coordinate 57,181,517 of CM032666.1, read as the reverse complement.
GGTTACTTTGAATAACATCCCATTTAGTCCAAAGCAGAAAATTGCTATTGATATGCCATCCAAGTGTGTGAATGAAAAATCAATGAAAAACTGATTACCAGCCTTTATAGCTATATAAAAAATTCTAATCTAATAGTGTTGACTTCTATTGAATACTGGTAGGTCCAGTTAAAAAATAATAATAAATAAATAAAAAATGAATAAATAAAAAAGGGGGGAATTGGGCGGGGGGCATGCAACATGGGTTGAGCTTAAGTTACATAAAACCTATCTACAAGTGTATTCTTTCTTCACTTTCCAATTAGTTGACAATCCAAATATTTAGAGTCTACACCACCATCAAACAGGTCGAGGAGATTTCAGGGTAAAGGCTAATAATAATATTCTAGACAATCACGTTTTGATAAATATGTAAAAACCATTTTCAAGTACCATTTATTTCATTCCACGAGCGGAAAGTATTTTTCTCATGGGAATTTGTGTACGGATTATGAATCTGTAATTAGATTTTAATTAGCATGGAAATTAACGAACACTACCGTTTAGACAAAAATGTAGCTTAATCAAAATGGCAGACGGGTGGCATTCGAAGACTGGGGTAGACATGCAAACTTCAATATTATGAAGAAGGCACGCCTAAAATAATTTCCCCAACATTTATCACCGTGACAGGCACCAATGGTACATGCATTTTGTATGATAAAGCATAAAATGTGACAGTAAATAGCCTTTTAAAACGTACCGGAAATTAGCATGGACTTTTGTGTCACAAGACTTAATTTGAAAAAGACAAGGAGGCAGCTTTTCTGCACAACTGGGAAGTCAAGAATTAGCAACTGTGACAGCTGGGGAAAGGAGAGAGCTATACTCCATAGATCTAGATATGCCAGTATGCTACACAAGATATATCACAGACATTTATATGTAAAAAGATACCTATATACCTTCCACACTCCAAAGCATTTATTATTAATGACTTATGAAAAGTAGCCTACAAAATGAAAAACATATAAATGAACACTTTTCCTATCTTTACTATTCAATAGAAGAGTTCCCTAATAAAAAGACAAAGCAATTCTGTAAGGGATGATGTACATTTTGTCACACCCCGCAAAAGTGGAACAGTGTTCTCTTTTTTCTTGACCCACCCCCTCCCCCAAAAAGTGGAAATATCAGATGTGTGACATAATCAAAGAATATCTACACAGTGTTTCGCGATATTTATTCAAATATTACTTATATATGCCATAAAATAATATTTATTATATATCAGGAATGTAAATTATAATATTAATGAATGTGTGAAATCTGCTGTGTATATTTTTAATGCCACATTTAAATAGCAAATAGTGGAATTCTGGTATGAAAAAATTTATCGCGAGAGATAAAATTTTACACCCACAAAAAAGTGGAACATCCAAAACTTGACCGAACCCCCCGCCCCCTCTCCCTAAGTGGAACACTGTTCCACTTTGCGGAGCGTGACAAAATGTACATCATACCTAACACGATATAACAAATAGTAGTTTAAAAAATACTTGATACTATTTTTTGTAATACGTTTTCCATACACCAATGTAAATAGTTCGCCAGCAAACGAATAACGAGATAATTCTTCTCATTTTTATAAAAATAGGCATCTACAGTTTAGGAGTCAATAAATACAATTTACAACTTGCACTAGATATGATTACTCTTTTTATAAATCCATATTGATATCGACAGTAGATAGTGCAACCAGTACTCTATCTCTGCTGCTGTAAAAGCATATCCTTGTTGACAATAAATGTACAATTGTTGTCATATTTCAACTGAAGATGTTCTTGTATGATTTCCACATATTAGGGTCCCGCAATTTAAGTCCAATATTGTTTTATTTATTTAGTTAGTTATTCATTTGTTAAATACTGCCTGGAACGTTGAGGGACACATAATTCCACAGAGATGAGGTCAGAGATAGAACAACGTTCATGGTAGTGTAGTTACTATAGTACTTTAGGTCGTGGGGCATTGGAGCGGGTGAGTATTGGTGGTCAGGTAGTAGATTCCGTGCACAGGATTATCTTCAGTAGCTGGGCCCAACTCAGGACATTCATTTTCTCCACACGGTGTACACGCTGACTAAAATAGAAGAAGAAAAACAATACCACTTAGAAGCTCATTTCATTTTATTTATTTTTTCATCAAAATTTAACATATAAAACTCTGTGATATCAAGCTTTGAATACAATACGAACACAGACTGATAATTATATCATTCTACATTATACTTCTCAATAGATATTCATATCAAATAAGGGGTCTACCATGGTTCACGGGCGTATGATAAAACTTGGGGTGGGAGCAGAAAAAAGCCAACCTGATCCACCCCACCCCACCCCCTTTTTGCTGGAAGTAGAAGGTTATTGCTATAATAAACTCCGCACCATAATAACTGGTAGCACCCATAAAATTTATGACGTTGTAAACTTTCGTGATTCTGCACTTCTCAGAAGCTAACACTGAACAAAAAGACAATACAAAATGATAGTTCTAATATACTATAACAAAAGAAAACTGTTCAATTTGCAATAGTAGACTCTTGGTACATGTTTGGTAGATCTTGTATTTAAATATCAGATATGGATAAGCTAGCTTGAATAGAGTCTACATCTAACAGTATGAGATAATAGATACTTACTGGCATAGGGTACTGGAGATAGGGCCCAAGACAGGGACATTTGTGTGAAGTCACGAGGGTGCTATTGAAAGCAGCGGTGAATACTTTTGCCGCACGAACGTGGTTGCAGTGCACGAAGTCCTCTGAAATGGATAAAGTGACAATCACAAAAAGAGCTTTTGCTTCTCAAATTCTTACACAACTTTTACTAAAGTAATCATTACATTTCTGTTGAAGAATATAACATACGAATTAAAAGTGATTCATTAGTCAGTGTCTTTTTGAAGGGAAGACTAAGTGGCCTATCACACTTACTTGCAAAACTTAGATCAAAATCTCCATCTTCGTTCAGGGCCACTTCATAGCAACTTGGTTGAATCATGTCTACTCCTTCGGGATAAAAATCAATGTGACCGATTGGCCTATGAGAAAATAAAACAAAGTATATCAAGCAATGTGGTAGGAAGGGTCCCCAGACTCTCCACGCTCACAGTTTTTGTTGAGAATTCAAGTAAGGTAAAGTTGCATTTCTGGATATCATAACTTTCTTTGAATAGAATTTATGTTTCCTTGCCGGATATTGGCAACACTTGTATCAACCACAACGATGGATACTTACGAACGATATCCAACATTAGAGTCTGTGTGAATCACATCTACCAATTTTGCACAGCTCGGATTTAGACCAACTTCCAAAGGAGACCGATTGAATATAGGACCTGCTGGGTCAAGACCTAGAAGAAAATTTCTTTGATGTAATGAATTTACGTGCTTAAATCAATACGTGTACGTAATGTAAGGCTATGTGCCTAGCAGTGTATGAGCTAAAACAAGCAGCTGATTTTGAACACCATAATTCTATTCCTTTAGGAACAAGGCAAACAAACAAGGCAGTACTAACAGCTTTAAAACTATAAAGCAGGCAATGCTTGGTTCTGCTAGATAGATCAAATATCAAGATCCACATCACCTGTGATCCTACCAACTTGTCCGTTGTTCCACATCCCAGCCTGGCCCATCACGTGGGCACCGAGACTGAAGCCAATCAGCCACAGGTCTGCCCAGGCTGTCTCCCCCTCAGCAACCAATTTCTCCAACATCCGGCCAACCATGGGGCCTACCACTCTAGTGATGGAGGAGGCAGCAAATATGTTTCTCGAGGCTCCAATCCTCCAGTCGAGGAAGATCAGGTTGTACTCTGGATACTTTTGCGAAGAAGTAGAGTTTGGTGAAAAAATATATTTTAGCGTCTCTTGAGCTAAAAATGTTTTGTTTTGAATTCATCCATACCAATGAATAACATTATAGGCCCCACATGTACATGTATAAGATAATAGAAATAATGCAAATGCTGAAACGGAATTTAAAGTGAAGAATGACATACATATCACATCTATAAACAGAGATAAACGTTGACCTTGAAATTATCCCATACTTACATATGAGTTGAGCACATAAAAATGAAATAATTTCATAAAACTAAAACGTGCAAAATACAGACCTGACTAGCACAAAATGTTTAAGTATTTAAAATATTCAAAATTATTTCCACAGAATACCATACAATTACGTTGATAAATGAATATTTTCAAAGTTGTGTTCCAGTACCCACCTTGGTCAGAAAAGCTTCTCTGATCTGTGGGACCCATCTTAATGGTTCTTTTTCATTCGTGATATCGGCAGATTCTACCCAGCCGTGAGTTATAACGACTGTGCGCTTTCCTTTTTTATATGCAGATCTAAAATTGGGCACATTTAACATTCTTTAATACCCAGTGAAGCATACGACTCAATCAAATATATAGCCTTTTCTTAGCTTGAACCCACACTGGGTTGGTTCAAATGTATGCATCTTTGCTCGTTCACAAATATAGCTCCTACTAGCCTTAACATAAATTGAAACCACACCCCGAGAAATAATTTGTAATTTATCACATTTGTAGGTCTTTCCAATGCACATTTCAATTTAACAGTATGTTTAAACTCGTGCTTTTAGTAATACGTACGGCAAGGCTTGGTCAAACTTAAGAGTCGTGTAGCTGCCTGTTGTCTGATAGAGCCTAAACTGCAGGTCATTCCAGTATTGACAGCAGGGCAAATGAGTGAACTTGTTGTAGGGAGCAGTTTTGTAAAAACATCCTATGCCTTGGTCATTGCAACAGATTTTGGAAGTCCAGAAAAACGTATTACACGTCTCACCCGAAGCGACGCTCCTGTCAGTGTAGGTAAATGTTAGATTTATGAATTGCTGACATGATAGAAATTTCATACTTTTGTGTTAATCTATACTTTGAAACAGTTTTTTTTTGTGAAAGCTCACTTGAAAGCCCCCAGCCATTTTCATGACCCTTTCCCCACAATGCCTTGGTCATGAGAATGAGCGAAAGCTTCAGGTGAGCTTTCACAAAATACTAGTTCAAAGTTTAGTTTAACGCAAAAAGTATGAACGAAAACTTGAATAAATGAACATGCAACATGTAATAGAAATATATCAAAATGACTCTGTGAAAATATATATAACTCATAAATTTCATGCAGGCATTTTACAGAGTGCTTGTTTCAGTTGATGGATCTTTTCTTCATTGATAGACTCTGGAAAGGAAAACAGCAAGTTCGCTCTTGAGCCTTTGGACTATTCTTTGTTATACTTAACGTATATATTTATACGGATTTAGAATGAATAGTCATGGCTCTTGATGCGGAGATCTGGATAATAAGTGCTCACTCATGTTGCTGACGATACTCGATTCTGATTGGCTGAGAGATGAAACATAAAACTGATATCCTACGCCACAAAGTTTAAGGCCTAAGATAAACATGACAGAAAAAGGTTATTATACGAGCGTATGGAGTGGGGATGAGACATCAGACGATATCTCACTGGGTGTGAGGTTTAACAGAACTCGTTCGCTGTGCTCACTTTTTTTTACTAAACTTCACGCGAGGTATATTTATTATTTTCATCTTTCACAACACAAAGAATTTCTAATTGTTTGACAGTTTCGTCTGCTTCTGCAGACATTTTCAAAAACACTACTGCGCATGTCAGATCATGATTGACGGCCGCCGTCCTCGCCTGTCAAACAATTAGAAATTCTTTGTGTTGTGAGAGATGAAAATAATAAATATACATAATTACCAACATGATTAACTCATTCAATGATATTCACACGAGGTATGATAACATATTACAATCAACTAAAAGTAAAGATTACATTTGACCACAACAATTTTTATTTATTAAAAAATACAGTTGCATTACAATTGGATTTAGAAGCCATTACCACCACCAGAAAAATATGAGACATTAATAGAGTTCTTGCTGGTACATTTTCATCACCGTCAACGCTTCGCATTAATGATGTGATATTACACCCGTAGCCCATTGCCCATTAAAAAATAGTTTCTGAAAAAATGCACTTCCATACAAGTATTTCTAATCCATTTGTAATCATATTCGAGCTTTTATTATATGCAATTTTGCTTATACACGAAAAAGACATGTAATTTTGAGGCAATTACGTTCATTGCTATTGACTGTCGTACATTTTGAACTGATACTATCCATTGAGCCAGACCTTTAAAGCAAACACTTTATATTCCTTTCATATTATATTGTATGTGTATACTTTGCAATTACTCGAGTAACATGCCTTTTTGATTGATTGCACCCTTGATAGCATTCAATCAATTAATTACGTGTCAATGTTCATTCCAACGTCTACATATGAGTCATTAGCTTTGCATGTTACATTTTATTCATTTATTGAAAACTCATATATGAATGTGATAACATTCAATCAATTAATTACGTGTGAATGTCCATTCCAAAGTCTACATACGAGTCATTGACTTTGCATGTTACGTACATGTAGAACTTTTTGTGTGCTGATTGTATAAGATGAGAAATACTGGGGAAAACATGATTCTACTTTTTAAAAATGTCTGTGATGTCGTTCTATTGATTAATAAAAATATGTCGAAAGACTGATTCGATTCCCAAAAGACTAATTAGTCAGTCAGCTAGGTTTCCATTCAACCATGGACACTCCGGATCATTGCCCTCCAATCATCCTTGTCCATCATGAGCGTCTTGATTTCTGTGGTACTGGTGAATATAGTATTGTCCAATTCAGTGATATCAATGTCCAATGTTTGAGGTCTTTCCTGACTTCTTTAAATAGTCGGTTCCCCATAGAATAGACTCGCTGCCTAGTGAGCTCTGGGTGTCTCACGCAATGTCCAGCTAAATCTCATTTGCGTGAGCGCTGATGGTGTCCGTCAAAGTCGTGGAAGATAGATATATTCAGGAGAACTTCTCACATGGTCTTATAGGAAACATTGAGGGCGGCTACTTAGCATATACAAAAACTACTAACGTCCAGCGCTTTCTCATCCTTGGCAGTATCCAGGCTTCACATCCATAAAGCAGCACACTTTCCACACGGTGGTGACAGTCTTTGAGGTTGTCATTCATCCCAAACACACTCTGTTCATGCTGTGCAGTGCAGACCATGCATGGGCTCTCCTGATCCTGATATCGTTCTGAGTTGAGGCTATCCAGGCACCCAGGTAGTTGAAGTCTTTGACAACTTCTAGAGCAGTTCCGTCAAGGGTTCGGATCTCTGGGTTCTCCACATTTTCAGCCATGACCTTAGTCTTCTTGGTTATTCATGCAAGACCAATTTTCAGACACTGGCGTTCAACTTCTTCCAGCAGTTCGATTCCCAAAAGACTAATTAGTCAGTCATTGTGCAAATTTCATTAAACCATGGACATATTGTCGATCATTGTGACTTAATATACGTTGTTATTTAGTTAAATGAGTGTCTCGGTAAGGGACCTCTCGCAATATAGTATTATACAATACATTGATAACACTCTCCAATGTTTGAAAGCTTCCCTAAGTATTACTGATAGATATAGACAAGTTTTTTTTCTAGTAAAATTACATGTGCATGTAGGTAAAGCTAGGTAGCCTACGTCTAAATACAGATTTGCTGAATGAGCGCTTTTTTGGTCTGTCAATGTCCAAAGAGATTATTGGGGAGAACTGTACCATTTATAGTTTCTTATAGGTTTTCTTATATTTTCCTACATAGATGATACTTATTATATACAAAAACTCAACTTCTACTAATGCACGTACATGTAGTTATTTCCCTTGTAATACCCAAACCCCGATTGGGTTGGTTAAGACTATTCACACGATAGGTTAGTAGGCTATGAACTCAGAATTCAGCCAAATATGGCCCCAAATCGTGACCCGGTTTTGCATAGGTTTTGAACGAATGACTACAGCACGTTCAGATAACTACATTGCACGCATGTTAATAAATGTCGTCAGTGCACCTGCTAAACTCAATCATGGATATGATAACTTCATCGTGGGTTTCACGGCTTTCCCATTCACACAGCCTTCAAAGTCCACGTTCATATTAATGTATAAGCCCGAATAGACAATGATGGGATAACTTACAAATGTCTCTATCACATCCTCATGCAATTATTTTTGTTTATCACGTGGCAATAGGTTGATTTATTTTGACATATCAAAGACTATTGTGGGTACAGTCTGTGCTACGATTGGTTAAACATTAAAATGCACCGGGTGGGTATGCCGTGACCTATTTACGATGCCATGTTCTTTCTCTCTATCGCACATTATGTACGTCACAGTGCGATAGACAGAAAGAACGGCGCATCCTAAATATATCTATGCATATCTGCGTTTATAGAACACAATAATGTGGATCTATTGTTTTTAGGATGCGATGGTTTATGTTGTGTTTCATTAGTAACTTCAATACAACATTGCTATGATTACTAGTAGCATACATTGGGATACTATTACTAGAATCTACGCCATTTAGAATCCGATGCCTATCTGTCAAATTGAAGCCGGTAGTTGCTTCTGACATTAGTTTAGATTTTTTGAAGTATGACGAAAAAACAATATGACCAACTACCGGGTACTCTCGTGTTCCGAATTGCAGTACATGTACAGATACTTATTTTGCATCATTCCATCCTGTAAGGCTTTATTGGAGTCTGTGCAATAGCAGCATAATTCTGAATTATTTTGAGCCCAACAAATGAGCCCAACACATGATTTGATAAAAAAAAACATAAATGTAAATAAATGAACATCCTTTTTTTTCCCGGAGATGGTTCTGCAAACATATTTAAACATTTTCACTCACCAGAAACATAGGAACACAGTCGGGAGGAGAAATGCTTGTATCACGAAGAAATTCATTATGACGAGCATTCACGGGAAGAATTTTGTTGAGGCTTCGACTTCTGCAGACTACACACTGGTAAACTCTATACTAGCAATAATTTTTATAAGCTTGGAATGAGTTTGCATTTTTGTTTTCTTCAATACTAAGGTTGACTTTTTCAATGGTTTCAATTGATCGGTTTTACATGCATGAGTCATGGTTTTGAACATGGGCCTCTGCATCATGCGATGGGGTGTGTGTGGCATGTTTACTATGGTTAACCAACACTCTACCATACGCATCATTACTATTATATAGAAGGCTCAAAGATCGGAGAGCCAGAGCATACGTTTTAGGCATGATTTATGCTCGAATACATGTATTCTTTATCACTTAACATTATTGAAAACAGCTGACATAGACCTTTGTAATTAAAATTTAAATATTTTCACCAATAGTCCATAGCTTCATTCTGCAGTAACATAATGAGGAAGTTGTTTTTGATTGTCTGGATTTAGATTAGATTTGATTCACCAGTTAAATTTGCATTGCTTTATAGACTATGCCATAATTTGATTAGTACTTGTAAAAGTGACTGAATTGTATA
>CM032666.1:57088754-57157260 GCA_019095985.1 Streblospio benedicti | reverse complement strand
CAAAACAATTATGTATGATGCAAAGAATAGTGTTGAAGACATGTTTTGGGCCTGGGTTTAAAAATCTTTAAAATTTTTTTAAGTCAATTTTTGACTGTGATTCTTCCCCCACATTATACATTGCAGATTTTAGATTTTTTACCAAACTGATCATCATCGAATGGACCCCCAAGATCATTTAAATCTTGTTTACTTTAGAAAACTAATGACTTGCATTAGACCGTATAATATAACGACCCATAAATCAGACCGGTCATGATTTACGTTAGTTAACGCATACTATAAAACTACAAATGTTTGCGCATGATTTAATTTAACTTGTAACTTGAATTGAGATGGACCGCGACTGAGATCATTTTATCATTTTATTTAGCGTATTTAGCATTAGCACTGTCAACATTTAGCATATACTTTGAAATTTAAAAAAGAAACAAAACAAGTATTTGTAACTGTGCTGAAACGTCATAGGGTAAAAGCATTCAGACGACAAAAAATTAGAAATCAAGCAAATATTGACTTATCTTTACCACTAGACACAATAAAAAAGCATGTTAAATGAATAAATGTGTGGTGAATGGAGGAATATTGAATAACTTTACATCAACACATGTCTATCATTCTTCATGGGTTAGCTATTACAAACTGTAAATCACACGTCAAACTGACCAAAGTAAATTGTAGAATTAGTTACATCGTCCCTCCCCCGTTTCCCCCACTGTACAATCATTTCTATCAATAAAACCCTAACACTGCATTAATCATTTTCATGTTGCTCTAGATTTATAATTACTAGTCTTGAATTCCATTTATACACTTCTTCAATGTATTACGCATCAACCTTATTCATTAATATTTATTGAGTAGCAAAAATCATATGTTACACACACTCTAAAGCATATATATTCTTAGACTGCATGGTTTAAAATATTCTTTTGAATTTACACAACAATACAATACAAATGGATTAATATTTGTCACACAAAATATTTTGTGATAAGCATCAACATTATATTCATGTTAACAACCTCGAGTTAACAATTCATCTCCTATTAAGCAATGATGTTTAAAAGATTCAAAGTGTCCAATTACGTTATCACATGGTCAAGATATGTTTCATCTTATTGAAATATTGTTTAGTTTGAATGTCAAATATTTTCCAATAGCTTATTAATTTACCATTTGAAAAATACACTAATAGCACGCCACAGCGTATCAACAAACTGTGACAGTGCAGTAGTCTCTTCAGTATTCTGGGTGCAGTGGGGCGGATAATTAAGATTGGTCTCTAGGTAGTAGATTCCAGGCACGGGATTATCTTCAGTAGCTGGGCCTAACTCAGGACATTCATTAGCGCCACACGGGGTACACGCTGACTAAAATATAAAAACGTGAAAAAGTTTACTTTTTGAAGAGGAGATATATCCTCGTATCATTCAGAACATGGTTAATGAAGCATCGTACATTAATATATAACAGATGCCAATGCCTTGGTTTACATACACAGTCATTCGAGTGTGAGATGATAGTGAAGTTCAACTATAAAGTAGCTCATTTACATATGCAATCCATTTTCACATATGCTATGGCAGGTGTAATATAGGCACCAACTGATTTAACTTCAACTCGAAACCACAAAGGTTTTTCTATGCAATGTCGTAATCATGAAGAGATGATTCATAGACAAAACTGGGTGAGTTTGTAACATGAATTATAGTATCATGTAAGTTCTTGTAGAGTATCACGGCGAGCCTGAAGGGCGAGTCTGATGCGCCACAAGAACGAATCCTGATAAAATAATTCATATGACAAAACGAACCCGGTTTTGTATTTATCATTCTTTTCTAAACAATTACAACACTGTTTTAAATAATGTGAAAACGATATTCGGCTGAGTACAAGCATGATAACAATGGTATTATACCTCTTCGAAGAGGGGTGTTAACCCTCTCCAGGTTATGGATAATTGTCGATCATGATAATCAATGAAATTACATGAAAAAGAATGATAAATCCTCATCTATGTCTAGCTTATTATCACTAGTAATAAGGAAAATATTGGATAATCTAAAAATTGAATTGTTCTGCACATCACTAAAACTGTTTCTTTTTTTATTTACTGACAACTTTGTTGGAGATCGCATAAAATGACAAGTAATACTTGTCCATACATGGGTGGAAAAAATGGGTTTCCAGTGTGAAACAGGGTCAAAAATTAAATGCTGTCCAAATAATACATTGTGCATGTTGCTCAATACGTGATACAATATACATAAAAGAAATCAACATGAATTTTTATCAAAACTTAAATCAAAGACAAAACAAACAAGATTGTACTGTAAACTAGTACCTAATTTTGTAAATTTCCTTCTTAAAACACAACGTTTATTCCACAGCAAACTACATATACATAATACTTGTTATTTTCAGCCTGTATAAGCAAGGAATCAATATAGAATAACAGAAAAAAAAGTAACTGATAGACTGCACATACCAATTCCTTGACAAAATCATATTTTAGAGAATTTGAACAAGAGATAAAACACTTGAATGAAAGAAGCTATCCAGAAATTTATTTACGGTGAACTTCAATACTTTTTATTATTTCTATGACAAAAAACAGACCATTTCCAAAAAGTAGCCAGAATTTTGAACGAAAATTTGTACAAGCAACACAGCAGTTGACTGTTATGTATATAATGGTAAATTGCGGCAAAGTGTTACACTAGAGGACATATTTGCAGTTTGCACGTCTGGTGGCTTTATGATCCAGATATAATGTTGAATATTAGTAAGCTAATAATAAATATTCAATGCAAACATTTAAAAAGTTGTAAAAAGTTATCCACGCATGATATTTAGTGAGAAAATAACAAATGGTATCCGATATTTCATTATCAACCATCAGCAGCAAAAATAAATAGATTGTTCCATAAAGTTTCTTAGATATTTGCTTAGTTTATAATAATCTGTTTATTTCATGCATTGGGAATTGAAAACGTATTCTTCCTGGCAGTGCAGGTAATGAAAAGCAATGATCCGATGGGTCTGCAGTATTAAAGTCAGCAACAACTTTAGCTCAGCCTCTATGAAAGACTATATATCCCTGATCGTAGTGGCAAGGACTGGTCATGTGCACAGTTGTGCACAGAATTAACAGGTGTGACGAGATCGTGATGGCTGGTAACAAAATGAAAGGATGACCCAGAAAATCTTGGTGAGGTACCATCAAGGAAGATTAAAGACATGGGGCTTGAAGTCCTTACTCTAAGGTAACAAGTCATTCAAGAAACAAGTAATGATTTTCAGTAGACACGTAAAAAGACAATATTGTAAAACGTTATTCAGTTGGATCAATATGTCACACGTAAGTGTTACACTATGGGACAGTTTTGGGTCACATAATTCAGTCTAATGTTGGAGTGAATGTATGGAATTTTAGGTTTTTCTTCTGTAGTTATATACCAGGACAGGACACATATTTTCATGAATTAAGAAATTTGTAATTGTTATTTTTATTGACGCTAGAGTCTAAAATAAGAAAGGAGCCTTTTTTTCATTTTTCACCCACATGGGCTTATGACTTGGTATAAACTGCTATACTTTTTCAAAAGTATATGGTGATCGGCAGACCATAATGCAGTACATTTATGCTACTTACAGGCATGCCATCAAGATGAGAACATTTGTGTGAAGTGATGAAGCATTTCTCATTTAAAGTGGCATCAATAAACAACCTCATATGGCACGCGCATGACTGCAGTATACAAAGTTCTCTGCAAAACGAATGATTAAGTTACCTTTATTTTAGGTTCAAACTATGTAATATTTTCCAGACAATAGGCAACAAAAGGAATTCAGCGAGCACCAGCGTAATATTGGAAGTTCTGGGCTATGTAGGCATTACTGGATGCACCCTATTATCATTTGTATTATAATTATAATGGAGAAAATCAGCCAAACTTCTTTGAATGGGCATGACTCATATAAATGTGTTGAAGTTGGCATTCTCACTTACATGTGTCACAGTATGTTCCTTTAGTTTTATAGCAAAATTATATATAAGTATTCATTATAAATACATTTTAAACATATTGAAATTTATTGCACTCCCTACAAGGTTCTAGCGCACAGTGCATAAGAGCAGAAATATGGCTTTTTTTGTTCAAAACCGTCACTCTTTTTGTCACATAAATAAATAAAGCCTGGTATTGCAAAATAACGGTAGCGTAAAATTAGTATTCAAAAGTCCATCGGATATTCAGTATATCTTGTGGTCTGGTGACGATGTCTTTGGTAATTACTTAACACTACCCAACTGCTTTTATACTATCAAGATAAGTTTGGTATCATGCATGTACAATGTTAATAATAAACGTACTTGTTTTGATGTGTGGAGTAAAGTCACCATCACTAAATATTTCTTCAAAGCATCCAGGCTGAATTGTGTCAACACCATTTGGGTAGAAGTCTATGTGACCAATAGGCCTATAAAAGACAATTTTATAAAACAAAAATCTATACTCAATCTCAAAATACCATAGTTGTAGTGCTCATTATGATCAGTAAATACTGTCGGTTGCATCATGTTTCACTGATTTGAAGCTTCCCATTAACACAGGTTATAATTTTGTGACACCTCTGACACGTGTCATATCAATCAACATTAGGCTACTTGTGCTTACATATGATAACCAGTAATTTGTGTATACGTGTGAATAACGTCAACCAACAAAGCACAGGTTGGGTTGAGGCCGGCTGTAGGAGGGGACTGTTCAAACAGTATTCCAGCTGGATCAGCACCTGAAACACAAATACAAGAGACGGGTGCATTACAAGCAAGAACATTTTTTCATGTATTCCAATGCATGTATATGCAGATTATGGGGATTGGTAAGAACAAACGACTTTTATTGCTTGGAAGTAAAAGAAATCTTACTGCTTTAATTAATCTTCCCCTTTCCTTCAGGTTATATTTTTCTCTTGCTCTAATAACCATCCTTCCTCCAACCCAACAAGCACTTTTACCCTATGCTATAAGTTATTTAGTTTTTATATGAAATATGAATATACTTCAGATGTTAATGTCACACAACACAGCAATTAAATATTCTAAATATTTTGCTTTGAAACGCTATTCTGAAAATTCTCTCACAGTATGTGCGAGAATATTATTTAATGTAAACCTCTTAACTGCCATTGTTCATCCATCCAAATTTGTCATGTACAAAATACATCATTAATTGAACAAAGTAATAAAGTATTATTAGTTATCACTACAAACAATTTTAAAACTATGTTGTTATTTCTTTCTATTTTTTAAATTCATTTATTTGCCACATTCTTGTACAAAGAAGATCAATAATAAAAACATCGGGCAATTAATGATCATAAAAACAAAAAAATAGCAGTATATAGTATTAACATAAATGGCCGAGGACGAGAGACGTGGATTACTTATATTATAAAGTTCCTCCCCATTTGCATGATCTAATCATACTTTAAAGACTATATTTTAAGCATTTCTATACAATAAACACTTGCAATAGCATGTGTTACACAGAATGGTTAAAAATAGATAAATCTCACCTGTGATCCTGCCTATCTTGCCATTGGTCCTCATCCCAGCTTGGCCTACCACGTGGGCACCGAGACTGAAGCCAATCAGCCACACGTCTGCCCAAGCTGTCTCCCGCTCAGCAACCAGTTTTTCTATCATCCTGGCAACCATGGCCCCCACAACACGTGTATTAGATGATGCTGTCAACAGGTTCCAATTAGAGGCACCAGAACTCCAGTCAAGAAATATTACGTTGTAGTCATCATGCTAAAATGCAGGGATTGAGATTCCCCATAAATTCTTTTATATGCCAAAGTTCACAAATATAATGCGTTGATTGTATATTTCAAGAGATTCGTTTTATGTGCTGATCAAGAATTATGCACCAACCTTTGTAAGAATAGCAGCTCTGATATCGGGTACCCAATGAAATTGTTCTCTGTCAGCAGAGCTAAACCAGCCATGGCTTATAAACACTGTTCGCTTTCCACGTTTAAACTCAGATCTACAAAACATTGAGTACATATATTTGTTTCAAAGTTGATCTTTTACCATTACATGTCGTGATATATTATCTATTCTCAATGATGAGCAATGAATAAGCTTATTTTTGCTACTCACGGCAACATTTTGTCAATTTCAAGATTGACATATCTCTCCTCTGTCAGATAGGGTCTGAACTGCAGATCACTCCAGTCCTGGCAACATGGAAGAGGCATGAGATGGAAGGAAGACGATTTATTGAAACAGCCGATGTCCTGCTCATGGCAGCATATTTCTGTATCATATAGTCCAGGACACCGCTCTCCATTAATCACATACCTGCTAATATTGCAAATTGTTACAGTCATGACCACAAAGCTTTTTGCATCAATCCCTAACAGTTGTAAAGCTTAATCCTTCACAGTTGACAGTGGAAAATATTGACGTTATATGTTTGAGGAATAGTAAGCATGCAAGACGATATAAAAAGTTAATAATCTTTTCATCTAATTGTTGACACTTTCATATAAAATTATTATTCAAATGCTTATATGAAGTCAAAATACTATGTTTGATTGTAAAGGGTTTTACATATTTATATTTTATATGAAGTATTTCACAACAATTTATTTTTAACAGGTCTATCAGATCTCTTATCTGGTCTAGTTTGCATTTATTATGTATATAACATTTATAGAATTCATAAGACGTTAATCTGTAAATAAAAATCTATTTCTGAATTGGTAAATTGTAAAATTGTAAAATAGACTATAGTGAAAATTTCAAAATGCTTCAGATGAAGTGAATTATTAATGATTTTTAGCAATCAAGCACACATCGGGTTGACTATGCAAACATTTCAAATGAATCTAGAATGATTTCTTATAATATTATAATATTTATAGTTATTATTACTAATACTATTTTCCATATGAAAGTTCATAGAAATATTATAATATTATAAGAAATCATTCTAGATTCATTTGAAATGTTTGCATAGAGTCAACCCGATGTGTGCTTGATTGCTAAAAATCATTAATAATTCACTTCATCTGAAGCATTTTGAAATTTTCACTATAATCTATTTCACAATTTACTCTTTCATTTTCAAAATAAATAGGTACTATATTATTTTTAGCTAAAACTAGGATATTTAAGATACAGCTATCCTCTCATAGGCACACAATTAGGATAATGATGTTTTTTCCAAACACAAAATACGATATATGTTCTGTGAATAATGTAATTCAAATGTGTTTAGTTTCTACGTAATCTGGAGGACTCATTTTTGGCATCACCCATGTAAGCACAGTGTATTCTAAAACAGTGATGTTACCTACCAGAGAGCCATGGTCACAGCCAATGAGAGAAGTATCCTGGAATTCATCTTGATGAGCATTCACAATCATTTACTCTATCACTATTTATAACACAACTGCTTGAAGGCACACGTGCCGATTTCACATCATGTGATATTAGGGATGAGTAAACCAAGGGCTGTGTATGCCAGCTGTGTATCCAGACTTCTAAACAGGTTTTATGAAAATATATCAATGAAATTATCTTACTTTTTGAAATGTCAAATCTCTCCAGTTTTTTCACTGAATACTTGCAATTACTCTGCATTCATTTGTATTTCTATGTTTCATCCATATCATCCACAAGTACATAGTCTAATGGACTGAAAACATATTTAATTAGGACCAGGTACGGATGGATATACATAATATGAATGTCATTGACTTTCAAGATACTGACCAGAGTGCGAGGCCTGGGCCTTTTTATTTCAAGATAGTAACATTTATTGAGTCATGGCCATTTATTAATGTTCATGGCCCTACTAAAAGATGTCTGCAATCCTGGTCTAGATATGCACATGATCAAACTCGCACCTAGTTAGTCCAATTGATGTATGGTTAAAAAGGTCACCTAGGTATCACCAAACAAGTAGCAGAATGATTAATTACATAACAGTTTAAAGTCTGCCAAAGTTGGAAACCCGGCAGCATGCGTGTAGGCTTAGCAAGTTTTTATCTTTGTTGTTTTGAAATAATTGCTGTATAGGGACTCATCCCATACAGGCGATAGGATGTTTTTATGTGTAAATGTGTAACAAAAGTGAAGTGGGGAACGAGCACAATGCATCCTGCATTGATACAACGTACTCGGTACAAAGTTAGTGGATGCATGTCGATCAAGGCTAAAGGCAAAAGGCTAGGCTAAATATAGCGTCAGGTGTCAGACATGTGTGTCTGAAGTTACGTAGCTTGTCTCAGTCGTCTAGGGGAATTGGTGTAGTGGTCTGCACAGCCGACTATGACATATGACCGGTCTGAATCATGGTTGGAAGGTCGTGAGTTCGATTCCACGATTCTCCAATACCTTTACCAGGTATTCCAAAGATGTATCTCACTGACTTTCGTTTCATATGGTGGAGAAAGATGGACCCGGGTGCTTCGTAGAAGCCACCGGGTAGTCCTCCAATGCCCCGGGTTACCAGTAATTGGATAACTAGTAGGGTCTGCCGAAACTGGGGTAAGTGGGCTGCCGCTCGGGTAATGTCGAACTTGGATGGGTACGTGTTCTGGGAAGGATCAGACATGAGGATTCTCACAGGTCCCTCGGTCACGGAAAGCGACTATGGGACCGCAATGTGTCTGGGAGAATTCCTGCTCTGAAGGCCTTGGGTGTTCCTGGTACACTTGTGGTATGGAACTCCCAACCTCTCTCTCTCCGTTCTCACGCGTTGCTGGTCCGCGTCGTTGGAGTTGGGAGTTGGGGGGGAATCTGTAACAAAAGTGAAGTGGGGAACGAGCACAATGCATCCTGCATTGATACAATGTACTCGGTACAAAGTTAGTGGATGCATGTCGATCAAGGCTAAAGGCAGAAGGCTAGGCTAAATGTAGTGTCAGGTGTCAGACATGCGTGTCTGAAAGCATATAGGCAAGTTACGAAGCTTGTCTCAGTCGTCTAGGGGAATTGGTGTATTGGTCTGCACAGCCGACTATGACATATGACCGGCCTGAATCATGGTTGGAAGGTCGTGAGTTCGATTCCACGATTCTCCAATACCTTTACCAGGTATTCCAAAGATGTATCTCACTGACTTTCGTTTCAAATGCACTGTATATTACGGACTAAAATCAGAGGAGGGGAGTAGAAAGAGAGTATGTATGTTTTAATAAGGTTGTTCCGAGATATTGTAAAAAACTTTAATACATAATAGCAACTTAGCTGAGAACATACAATGTACCATTGTCCTTTTTCTCACCACTTACCGTGATTTTTAAAATAAAAACCATTAGCTGTGCGTCATTTTTGTACATGCGAAAGCCTCATAACCGTGAAACAGGTACGAGGAGAAAATAGTTCCACAAATCACACTTATCACTCAAACCTTTTCACCTTAATCACACAATATGTTTATTTTTCAATGATCTGTATCTGTAGATCTGTATCTGTATATTATTCTCCAGATTGGATATCACGCAGAAGTCACGTAACCCCCTCATTCTATTGATGCTGCGCACCCGTTCGTACCGGCGGCATCGTGTGTTTTGTAAATATTTTGTTACTAAAAATAGCATTTTGGAGATTTCGGTGGGTTATATGGAATATATTCCAGAATTTTTGTTTAACACCGCCAACGAGCAAGACCGGCATGAAGAAGTCATTCCACTAATGCCGCCCTGGGGCCTCCGGTACAAAGAGGACACCGCAGTACATCGTCGGCGCCAAAAAGCAACGGTATCCTGCGACTTCTCCGTAGGCGGGGTTCAAAGCACCGCCGGCGGCCTAAATCCACTGTTCGTCGGCGGCTTCAAAGAACCGTGGGCGGAGTCCGTCGGAGACTTCAAATACACTGTGGGCGACATCAGCACGGTATGACCCCTGTCAGGTTGGAAAACCGACTTTAAAAAAGCGCGGTATGGCGAAAATCAAGCGCGGTATGGCGAAAAACAAGCGCAGTGTCCCATGCCACCGGCATCAATAGAATGGGGGGGCTAGCGCATTATAGATAAACACCGTGGACGGGGCTTAACAAAACTGTTCAACACCATAAAAGACTAGGTTCTCCTGCCTTCTGTCACCAAAACATAGAACATATCTATTCAAATTCAATTATGTAATAAAGATATTTCATGTAGGTATGTGTGGGTGTTATTGTTAATGTAATATGCGCTTTGATTGCTCAGGAAAATGCTTCCAGTGCCTCTAAATCTATGACCATATAGACTATGGTAATGTTTACACTCGAAAACGAGATTCACGGTACTTACAATAGTGTCTGGGGGTGATATATCCATATGATAGTATGACACAGAACTGCATCTCAACTAGATTAACAATTTTCGATGGCACTAAAATTATACATGAATACTTCATTTATGACAGTATTTTGTAGCATTGAATGTCAAAATACGTAGGTCTATTTACAATTTCTCACTGGTTTACTATTTTGCATAATTTGCGGCACAGGATTATTATTTAATACTATTTAATCCCTCAAGCCTCTGACGTTGGAAACAATATGAAATAATCCTGTGATTTGCGGTGACTTTAAAATTCGTGCTGCCATCTATAGTAGTAAAAAAAGTCATCGTCATTCAGTTTTCATTCATGGGGTTGTAAAAAAATAGCTTGTCGTAGTAAGCAATGCCCGCGCTCGATTGGTGCGCAATAATGTAATAAAATTAATTTTAGTGATTCGGTCCATTCGCAAAGTGGTGAGATCACCTCGGTAATGTAGTGAGATACAACTACCCCTCACGGTTCTTAACCAATCAGAATCGAGAATGAACGGCAAAGTGGTGAGAAACCGTATGAATACATCATGCGTTGATTTGCTTGTTTAGCTGCTGAACAATAAAATCATTCTAATCTTTTAAATAGTTAAATGTTGGCACTGTTCTCCATTTCTATTACTAGTTTGATAAGTTCATGATGAACGATATTTATTGTTGTTTTGTTTATACGTTGTAACTGATGTTGAAAAGTTGGTCGAAACTATTTGGAATACTGAATTTTCTAAAATATATTTGCTAAGGCTTTTGAAAAAAAATATTTCCTCATCAGAGCTAATCTATCCAATTGTTTATTTATTTTGATATTTTAGCTCTGATGAGGAAATTATTTTTTCGAAAGCGCATAGCAAATAAATTGTATTTTAACTGGTAAAGATATGATTTTAATTTTAATGATAATATATGTAAAGTGTCTTATAAACCCTAGTGGTTGGGTGTTTTAATATTAATTTGTTCATAGGAATGTTTGATATATGTATTTTAACACATGCCACTATAATAAAATAAATCTATCTATCTAATAAATTTTAGAAAATTCAGTATTCAAAATAATCTGTTTCAAGCAACCTATCACCAGCAGTTTTGACGTATAAACAAAGTTAAAAAAACTAGTAAAACGCTTTGAATAACCTTAAGTCCTTAATTGGCATGTGTTTCTGATTATTAATGGAAAGAAACATGCAACTTGAATTTTTTATGCTTGAGAAGCGAGGTTGCAATAATGAAAAAGAAAATATTAATTTGATTAACCGTATTATGATTGTTTCATGCCCAAGGGTATAAGCTAGCTGATATCATTTAAAAACAACAAAGTAATATAAATTTATAATCTATCATTTTATATACAATGTTCAATGTATGCATTTGTATAACGAAGAATTTTTGGTTGCTTCATACATTTTACATAAGATTTGGTCTATTCTACAATTCTCTAGGCATAATATATACCCATTACACTTGCATTCATAACCAATTCTAAATGGGCTTAAACGACACGACCATTTGAATCACTTATTAGCATGTCTAATAAAATTAATCACACATTTAAAAATCATTATCAATGAACACTAGACAAGTCCATATTCTATTATGCAGTGTTGAACTTTAATCAATGAATTTCGTAAGCATAAGTGTATACAGCACTATACAAAAAGTCATTTAATATTCTAAAAATATCAATCCATCGAGGCTTTTGGTCTGACATTTCTTACAGGGGACAATAGTGTATCACTCTCTTCAAGTCAAGTGTATTAAGTGCCGGGACTTCACAAAATCCACACAAGTGCTTTTATCACACACTGACGACCAGTACATGATTCTGACGGACGTGCGGTCTTACAGCCAGGTGACTGCCGCCGCTGTAGACCACATAGTATTGCCCTGTGGAAGGTTGGCCGGGAGAGTGGACCAATTGTCATTGGCGATGTCGTACACCGAGGTATCGCGTGGGTTATCACCACCACCTATCACATAGATTCTGCCCGCGTGAAGAACTGCAGCACCATAGTTGTGTTGGATGGTAGGTGTCGTCAGAAGTGTCCATACGTCAGTGGCGATGTGATATCGGACTGCGACTTTATAATAACCACCGACGAGGTAGAGGGAATCTTTGTCAGCCACCAGGCAAGATCCCCAGGAACGTGGAGCATCTTGTGGCAGACTGGACTTGTACTGCCATGAGCGAGTCGTCTGCGTGTTGAATACTTGGAAGGGTATCGGCGTTTTAGTACCATTTTCATCATTATATACAACAAAGATGTTTCCTCCGCTGGCTGTGGCGATGGGCCAGTACTGTTTCACCAGCATGTCAGGCTCCTGGTGCCAGGTGAGGGCGCCCAGCGAGAGTCTGTGGACTGAGGAAAGAGGTCCACTGCCGCCGAGCACGTACAAGTCGTTATTACACAGCAGGCCGGTTACGCTGTGGAACTTTGTAGGGGATTGAGGCAGATTAGTCCATGCCTTCTGCGTAGCATCGTAACGAGCGCCGTTTCTTTTGTCACGACCAAGCACAATTAGTCCATTAGCGATGCACACAACTGGGTTAAAATATCTGTGCACATTAGAAGGCACTTCGGCAAACTCATCCCATTGAAAATTGTCAGTATTTCTTGTAACATAGCATTTGAATTTATTATCATCATGTTGAACACCCAGTAAAACCAAGCTCTTATTCTTCTCATTCGTTTTGTCACTTTCAACAGCTTCTCTTTTGAACACCTCATCTTGAATGATGTTTAGGACACTGAATTCATAAAGAAGATCTTGGTATTTAGTTTTCACAAACTTCATAATTTTTAAACTACACATTTCCAATTGAACATTTTTTAGAATATCAAGCATATGTTGCTTCCTCGCTGCTGGTTGGTAGTCCACCCATTCAACACAGGCAATTAACAGCTCATCTCTACACTCCATACTCACATCCCTGAAAATGAGCAGTAGCTCTGCTATGCTTAGTTCTTTGAAACCTTGTGAAGCTCCAACTGCTGTGATCTCAGATGACATAAACTTCAATGACATTTTCTTCAAATCATCCATGTTGTTTTTATTCCCTATCGTCCAGTACAGCAAACAATTGTCGCTCACTAGATTTTCTGACATGTATTTTGCCAGTTGATTCTTGAGCTCTTCAATTTGAAGCATGTGACTAACATCTAACAATGAACTGATTGACTCAGCTTTGAAAGTTGTTTCCTGCCCATACATAAACTTGATGACGTTATTCATGACTTCCAAATCTACTTCTACATCCTCAATCGTAAAGGTTTTGTTGTTTTCTGAGCTTAAAGCTGCCTCAAAGTACGGGCTAGCCACAACAAGTACCACACTGTGACAGGGGATGGACGTGTCCTTGACCTTGATGGTGACGTCAGTGAAATGCCCTTGTTGCTGTTTCTGCCACATGGCGGCCATCTTGGCAGATGAGTAATCAGGAGCAGGTACCGCTGTGAAATCAGCAACCGTCTTGGCATTGCCTTCCGTAGCGATATTCTAGTAAAATATTTGTAAATGTGCATCTTAAGTTGTAGGTAATGATAGAACATGAAATTAAGAAAATTGTTTCAGGTTTTATACGTAGTGGCAGATCCAGGATTTTTCTGTTCCTACAACGACCAATTATAGGTGTTCCTGTCACTGCTTATCAAGACGTATAGCGAAGACAATTCATAGGTAAAAAGAAAGGGCGGGTGGGGTGGAATCTGTCACTGCTATGAGTACAATATGGTACGTGTATAGCGAAGATATATATTCGACATTCATCCAAGTTAAAAAAAAATACCCTATCCATTGATGTAATCATTACATATGGAAGATTCAATGTTCATGAATATGTAAACAGTATGTACCTTTTTTATGTAGGATAGCTATATATAGTTTATTCAATACTTTCAAATGAAATGTGAAAATAATAACCAAATCCCCAAATGAGCCGTTTTGTTGATAATTGTAACGTAGTTGCTCTTTTACAACCATCCAAACATGTACGCACAGTACAAAGTATCTTTAAACCCTATGTAAATATACTTTGATCCCTGATAAAATAAAGGGGACTACAGTATACTGACGATGTGAATGGAATTATGACTTGTTTTTATTTGAAAAATATACATGTATATTGGGGATTCTTTTAAGACTTATAATTACTTAAAGATATTGCTCAGCCAAAACCATATTTGTTCTGTATAATCCAGTATCAATAGACGATGCCTTATACATTGCAAGTGCGATGAAAATAATATTTTTATTTTGATACTCCTAATGCTGGAATTATGACTTGCTTGTTTTTTAGTTTGAACATGAAGAAAAAGGTTGGGGTTGGGGTAAAAACCAACCTACAAGGCATGACAAAAAGTTTTACACGCAACCAGATAATTATAAATACTACCACCATAAATACGCTTGGAATATACAACTAATAAAATAAAAAGAAAAAAGAAAAGGAAAATTGGACTGTTAACATGTATACATAAATACAACTTAACTATTGAAAGTACTAATGTTGAAATTGCTATTAAAGCTTTTATAATGGAACTTCACTATTAACACCAATAACTCAAAAATATGGAAAAAATAATCTAAGCTCTGTACCAACATGAGAATGACAATTCAGTTACAATAAGAACCACTACCAAAAATACCTGGTAGGGTGGAGGTGGGGAAGTGGTGGAAAACAATTACAATAAAAGATAAATTAAGTTAAGTGATATGTAAAATCTGTGAATCAAAATGGCGTGCCTAACTTATGACGCCGAAGTGCACTGACCGTGCATGCGTATGTAAAGGTGACTGACCAGAAAACTAAAAGGTCAAACACTTGCAACTTCTTAACATCAATAATACGTACAAAATAAAAATCAATTTTTTGTAGAAAAAATTTATATTTTCATTTTGATCCTCGTAATGTTGGAATTATGACTTGCTTGTTTTGAAAAAATAAGAGTAGTTAGTGAACATGAAGACATCAGCCTATGGAGGTTGATGTCTACGTTTATTTTGAAAAAAGTTGGGGTACAAAAAACCAACAAAAACCCCAACCAAGACATAATTCCAACTCACAATAACCAGTACCATGAAGAAAATTAAAGTCAGTCTAATTTTTGAAAGGCGTTAGATTTCCAGCAACGCGTTCCCCGAATAACGTCCCTGAAGCGCCGTTATGGGGAAAGCTAGGCTAGCAACCCCAATCCTAAAACTTTGTGGTTTGTAAATGGAGGAATCCACCTGACCCATGTCTAATGAGGCCTTGAAAACACGATGAAACACATTCACTGTCACCGGGATGGCCTTAGGATAGCTAAACAGAGGCCCTTGATGGCAACCCCTAGCCTAGATGTAGGCCAGAGCTGCTACTGCACAAGCTGCAGTTCTGGCTTTTATAACGATTACTAAGGGTGATCCTGCATAAAGTTTAAAATGTGTAAAAGTCAGGGTGTGAAAACCTGAAAAACCCTTCCACAGAAACAAGCGCTTCTACTGTTATGTGGCGAGGCTGTGGGTAACCAGTGAGAAAACTCACAAGTCTAATGGCGCTGACCGGAGTTTGTGGCAGGAGTGACTCAGTCTGTCGTTTCTTTTCCCGTCGTACTGGGCTGCTTGTTTTTAAGTTTAAAACATGAGGATCTTCCATGTCCATTGGTTGAGCAAAACTGGCAATTGTGGACATAGCGGCAGTCTGTCCTTTTGCAACCGCCTGGTTTGTTAAAGTCAAAACAGGGTCCCCGGGAGCCTGAAACGCCTCCTGGAAAGGGCTGCCCTTCTGCGTGCGGAAGAGGAGAAGCTCCCTGCAGGCAATCAAGAAGTATAGACATTTCAAACTTCTCCCAAGAGAGATGCGGCACATTCTGCTTCTTAGCGATCAGCTGCCTGAATCTAGTGTCGTAACGCAGGTAAGCGTCTGTACCTGGGTACTGCTTCTGAATGTCCATCACGCGGATCATGTAAGTCATGAAGACTGGTCCCATGTGTGGGTTTGCTCCAAGGAAAACTGAAGAATAAGTGGCAAACAGCCGCATCCACTGAAAAATAGTGGTTAAACAATTACAATAAAGGATAAATTAAGTTAAGTGATATGTAAAATCTGTGAATCAAAATGGCGTGCCTAACTTATGACGCCGAAGTGCACTGACCGCGCATGCGTATGTAAAGGTGACTGACCAGAAAACTAAAAGGTCAAACACTTGCAACTTCTTAACATCAATAATACGTACAAAATAAAAATCAATTTTTTGTGGAAAAAATTCATATTTATATATTCTCTACATTAATTTGGTACTTATTTCACCTTTAAATATACCATGATCTACCATGCCATCTCATCTACTAAAACATATTATAAGGTCACGTGATATTGCATAATCGAATGATTTTCTCCAGACGTACCGTGTATTTCTAACAACAGACGTCACATTTAACATGGAAGAGTAATTAAGGCGGCCTTTTACGTAACGTGCACTGTGCAAAGCCGGACGAAAATCATTCGGTTGACATTTTTGCGACTTCACATGTTTCGTTGGGTATATTGCCAGCCTCTTATTTGGTGGTATTTAAATTGCTCTCAGCATATACGCTGTTTAAATGAAAGAAACTTTCAGAATGCACAGAACACAGTGTCACCATAATGCTTCTCTGCTTGTTCGGCCACTGATGGACAGAAATATTTGTTGCATTTATGGCGAACCTGGGTTTATTTCGGTGATTTGTTGCACTAGAAGTGGTATGATAAATAAATTGTATACCTCCGTGTGAAAAAATATACACCCTGCTTCTCAACCTGATTTGTTACTATTTATGGGTCTGCACTTATAGACATCGAATCACAATAATATATTGATAAAGTGATGTTCAATGTTTAACGAGTCGTACAAAAAATGTATCTCAAACTAAATTTGTGCGGTTAATGAATGTTTCATACCAAATTTCTCTTTAACTGTGAAGTCTAGTATTCTCAAATGTTGATATATTTGAAGATATATGCCTTATGAGAAAAAGCTCACTATAGGGATTTGTTTGTTTGTTTTTTTTGTTTTTTTTGTTTTTTTGATAAATTATCAATGTTTTTGTAATGATTTTTAATAAATTTCAGAAAGTTGGTGTTTTTCAAACTAACAATGCATGTAAAATGATCAATTGAATAGATATAAAGAATTTGAGACACACCTTTTAAAGTAATTATATGAATTTTGTTATTGGATAGCGCTTTCAATGATTGCGGTTTTTCTCACATTTATACAGTACGCAAGCCAAAGTATTAATATCTGTACTAATTGCTTCATTACTAAATTTTGCATTAACCTGTATATTTCAAACCATATTATACTATTAGATAAGATTATTACATACACAACAATGTGAAATCCATGAAAATGAAACCTTAATAAGAGAGAAAATTGAATTTTGGTAAAACGCCTAAATAACCTTTCTTGTATCCTTAAATTAAGAAGAATGTTGTGACCATTATGGTCAATGTGGTCGTCATGTGGTCTCATTACCAAGAGGACAAAACCACTTCCTGTTTTTGTAGGTGACATAAAGCACTTGAAAATTGGTGTAAATGGAAATAATAAATAGGCTTAACGTGATTGACCACCGTTTCTTCCATTTTTGCACTTTTGCAGCACTTTTCCCTGATACTATTGGTTCTGGCATATCTCCATAATGCACAATAATATGTTTCCAGGAAGAATTGATTTCGCCAAAAAAAGAAGAATAATAACATGGAAAATGTTATACCAGGTTATTTTATTTTGATGAATTACAACTCAGATATATACATTGTACTTACAATAATCACACGATGAAATCATGACATAGATGCTTTTATTTATAAGCATTTTCCTTAGATCATGTATATGTTTACAATAACTATAAAAACAAGAATGATAAACATAAACACATACATATATGTATGCTTTCTTATGCGTCAAGTTACCTTTGAAATATCATTACGGTTAACAACTAAAAGCTCACAAAATATTATTTTTAAATTGATTTTAGAATAAAACAGGTTACAACATCTCTAGTGATTGTAATGACCATAAACGTCGCAAAGTATTCATAAATTTTTATCCTACAACTGTGCTGATATATTGCAGCTAAGAGCACAAAACATTGCTTTTATCAACACCAGTGCAGAATGAATGAAAGATTAGACAAAGTTAATCATTATAGGTATTAATCAGGATAATACATAGACAAAACCAGGTGAGTTTGTAGCATGAATTATTTTATTAGGTGAGTTCTTTGGGCATATCAGAGCGAGCCCGAAGGGCGAGCCTTGATACGCCACAAGAACGAATCCTGATAAAATAATTCATGTTGCACAACGAACCCGGTTTTGCATATATCATTCTTTTCTAAACAATTACAACACTGTTTTAAAAATGTGAAAAAGTAGTTCGGCTGAGTACAAGCATGATAACCATGGTATCACCCCTCTTCGAAGAGGGGTGATAACCCTCTCCGGGTAATCAGATACTTGGGGATCATGACCAAATTACATGAAGAAGAAGGATGAAACCAATGTTTACACTTAGCTATGAACAGTCTCTTCTGTCTTGTTCGCATTGACGACGTCATTCATCGTCAATGGGATCTCAAGAAATCACCAGGTTGTATGCCCCCCCCCCCACACACACACACACACACACACACACACACCCTCTGCCGTCTTTATTAACACACAGGGCCATGGTCAGCACGTTGTTCCAGATGGAAGGAAGTTGGTACCGGCCACCGTCTCTATTAAGTGAGGGCTTCAACTTCCTCATATGAATGTCCTCCTTCACACCCCGTTCAAAATATTATGCTAAAAAGACAGAATAGACTGTTGAAAGCTTAAGGGTAAAAGTTGCTTGCATTATCCCGATTACAAACTATAATGATTACCTTTGTCTATAAAATTCAGGATGAATGAAATTCCGTCAGAATGACAGGTTGTTCAGCCAATGTTCACTCATTTTACTCATATTATTTTATGTAGCATAGACACTATGCGCTTACAGATATAATGAAAATAAATGTAAATGTGGTGGTTTATAATCGTGATCCAAGACTTGTTCTCATGACTTTTCATTTTACACCAGGTCATTAGAACAAATATTGATCACTAATTAATCGTTTCTCATATACTTGCAAATATATATATATAGGGACAATAATGGGGTAATCGACACACAAACACAGAAAGAAAGTATTGTTTTCATGGGTTTGGGGGGGGGGGGTGTGCATCTTCATAAGGTTTTTCCCCCGAAACCCATGAAACACACTTGATGCGCACGTCCCCACATTTCCAAAAAATATAGATCTCTAAGTGCTGAGAGAATTCATTAATATCAAATGAAATGAATCACTTAAAACTGTGCCGCCATATCATTACGTAGTTGCATTGATAGATACCAAACATTATCAATCAACACACATTTATTGATGTGTAGCCTAAATTGCTTGTATTTCAATATAGATTTTTTACATAAAAGCACAAAGAATGAATGGATGTCACAAAGCACCAATTTACAATAACATTACATCAATTTTTCATGGGTTATCCAATGCAAATTGTAAATCAGATGTCAGCTTGATGAATGTAAAATGATGAATTAATCCCCAGTATACAACCTTTCTGGCCATCACTGACATAGAATCGTAATACTGCATGCATTAAATTGACGTTTGCTGTCAAAAGCCATCACGATTTATTGCTTAACTTACAAATACATGTATTGGTGACTAGATGAATACACAGAAATCCTATACATTAACCATACAATTGTTAAATATACTACAGACTAAATATATCCATTTTAAGGAATTCAGCTTTCAAGAGTTCATCACAATCATACATTTCAAACTTTATACAACTACTCCCGTTATTCACTACCCACCCGCACTGGCTATCCCCCTGAAAACAAGAAAAAGCACCCCCCCCCCCCCCCACCCCGCACAGAGTCCTAAAACAACAACCTCTATTGCCATGAACCAATACTTCTCCTCTGTACATAGCTACGATATACTTTTAAACACTTTAAGCCCCGTCCACACCGCTAAGACTATGGCCGACGCGACGCGACACGACGCTGTACGACGAGACTGTCGTAGACCGTCGTACAGCGTCGCATAGAAAACGTGAGCTTACAACGCGCCTGTCCACACCACTACGACGTTTCGTCGTAAGCCTGCCGCGATCCTAAACTGTAAGCTTGAAAATAAGACCGCACAAAGGTTTTTATGTATACTGAGTAATTGTGAGTCAATTCTTGCTTCAATGTTTCCAACTTACCGCTGGTACCGATAGCCTCACATATCTTGGTCGTTGCTTTGTGAATTGTATTGCGATTCGAGTGCGCTTTGGTGCTCGTGTCAAAGAGACACGCACGCTCCCCCCACATTGTAACCAACACGTCTTTCCGAGCCCAACACACGCAAAACGTACTTGAATAATGTACATAAGCACTGAAATTCACCTTTTAATAGAAAAGACGACCCGTCGCGTCATAGGGGTGTCCACACCAACGCAACTACTGCCAACTATATGCGACGATGCCCGACGATGGCCGACTGCGACTGAACATGTTGAGCTTTCACGACGGCCTCCGACGCGACGGAATTTTATGAAATCGGAAGAGCATAGCCGATTTCCAATCTACAATAATATAGTAGTCGTTAGAGTGTCCACACTAACGCGACTATGTCCCGTCGCGACGTCGCGTCTCGTCGCGTCGGGCATAGTCTTAGCGGTGTGGACAGGGCTTTATTGCGTGTGCCTTTAGCAAGACGATAGCCACATAACAGATAAACCAGATGTCTACAGAAACCTCATATCACTCTAGACGCCTTTTACACTAGTCACTTAATTTACATATTAACTTTGGTGTATAAGTACAGCGTAGTCTATGTACACTTTTAGCGCGGATTGCCGTTATACATTTCATGGTAAAGCCTATGGCACAACCGACACTTTGACAATATGTTTTTTCGTGTCTGTGTGAATAAGGTATGTACTTATGTAAGTCTTGATGTACTTGATTCCGTACTGGCTCAATACGGCCTACATGGGTACCTACAATCAGGCAACTGAGAGACAAAGAAAATTGTTAGCACGTCAAACCCTCTCTGCAGTCTACGTAATGTCTAAAAACACTGCACTGATCCACACGGTCTCCTTAAGTTTTTGGCAGTAGGGAGGCAGTCCAGAGGCAGCACTGTCCGATGTGTTCTAAGCTTACGTTACAAATGTCTAGGCATTGACTAAACTCGCATGTAACATCTACAAGCATACGAGCGTAACTTATTGCGCTTGTAATGTTTCAACCACAACACAATAATATTATGTCACTTTGCCGTAGTTCCAATGTACATATCTTGGATGTCCCGGGAGGGGTAAGGGAGGAAACACTGCGAAATGTATGAAAATGCGTACATTCCGCAACCCAACTATGGACAACAAGATGAGAACTAGAACTGAACTGGGAGTACATGTCACATCTGCTACCCTCGCCACCCCTCATGTGCCATTGATTTACAAGACTTGTATTACTTTATAGTGCTGATAAATCAGAGTACTGCATTGGTGTTCAGGACAAATGCATTACTTTATACTACTGCATTGCTGTATAGAGAAAGTGCTACTGTACATACTGCTGATCGAACACATACCACAAAAAAGGTCGATGTACATACATTCCGGGTGCATTAGCTCCAAGAAAGAACCAAAGAACCACACTATGTCAATACAAAGCAATACAAATTTGAGTGATAGGGTGTTTACTACAAACACGTTCACAAGATAATTGAAAACGCGATGATGAAAAGCCTGGACGTACAGGGTGTCTGGTAGAGACTCACAAACCTAATCAACATGTAACACCTGCTTCAATCATCGAACACCTCCAATCTATAGCAGTCAGCAACCTTTGAACTTATTTTCTATTTTGTCATTGCAATTTTTAAAAAGAAATGTACATAGTGAATGAAAGTATATAATAGGAATCTCTGCAATTTTTTTCAATTCTATGAAGCTTGCTTTGATGCCACAGTATCAGCGTCAAAAGATTACTATCTGTATGCCATGTGTGATAATGGATCAATGTTTTTGTAATCCAAAATTCATCATGGCCGCGTTTTCTATAGGAAGCTTAAAGTTTAGTACGTGTTATGAAATTACTCTTTGCACCTATTGATAAGTACTAAACACAGCAGTTACAAACACTGATACTTTTTTAAAACCAATTGAGTGCGAGTAAGAATTGGAAGAATCAGGCCCTTCCCTGGTAGGCCTAGGAGGTTGATTGTTTGTTAGTTTGTTTTGTTGCTGAGGTTAAGTCGGTCGGTACGAATACCACTTGTATGCATACAAAAACTTAACGCTAATATGCCCATGGGGTAGATATTGCAAGACTGCTTATAATAGTTAGCAAAAAAAAAGATTCCCGTTAGTCCAGATTGAGAGGCAGGTAATATCAGAGGTCTATTAGTGGTCAAAGAAAAAGCCACAGTGATTTCTTGGCACACTGATATAGGTATACGTCAAAGACGTACAATAACATGGTACTTCTGATTAAGATTGACATTCAACATGCAATGTTACAATTTTCTGTAAAACAAAAAAAATTGGGGTGGGGGAGGAAATGAGGAGCAAATCTTAGAGTAATGCTGATGCATGTATATCATTTGCATGTTAGAATACATGTACACGTTGTTAGTCGTCCGTATCCTGAAAGTGAGAGATTCATAATACTTAAGTGCAATTGTTTTAAGTACTGTTGCACCATTATTAAATCAGAAATACGTGAGGCTCGCAACCGAATAGTGCCCAAACAGTATTTGCATCACGCTTTATGTAATAAGTTATAATATACGTAATTTACAACAAAATACACCTAGTGTCCACGCTATTATAATGCAAAGGGTTCAATATATGATTTAGCATGAATTCTACTGATCATATTCCCTATTATAACAATATCTCATCACGACCGGCAACACCACTCACAACAATAAAAAACCTTAATCTACAGTTCAACTATCTCATTCTCTCGGCTATGACTAGGCCTCTTGTTAATATTATGCGTGTAATCCGTGTACGAGCCAGTATCCATCTCATAGTACTCATGTCGCTTCTGAGTACTGCTGCCCGTGACACCTTGACAGCAGTATCCAGACAGACAGCCATAACCATAACGTCCTCCCGGTCTCAAAGACTCGGCACTCCCGCGCTCGCGGCGTCATAGTTTGGTGGAGTCGCGACAGTTTCCCGTTGGTGGTCAGTGCGGTCATGCTCGTGGTGGCGCCACCGCCGCCCCCGTGGGTCACATGACCGCCCCGTGCCCCACCGCCGCCGCCGTGCGCGTCCACCATGTTGAACGTGACCCCGTTGTAACGGCTCGTCTCCTGGTGTCGTCTACAGCAGCAGAACAGGTACCTGGCGGAAGTACTGCATTTTAAAGTTTTGGATAGTGCATTGTTCAGCGATGAATAGTGTGCTAAAGGAGAATAGGGCTTTGGGGGTGGGTGGGTGGGGTTGGGACGTAAATGTTATTTCGGCTATTATGAAAGATTCCGCAGAGCCAGACAAGACAGTGGTACGGCATGTGGTTATACTAGAGTTGATGTACTGTACCTGTTGTAGTAGTGGCGGAACTGCTTGCTGAGGAAGTAGAGTGTCAGCGGGTTCACGCACGAGTTGAGGAAGCTGAGACAGAAGCCAGAGATCTTGAAGACGTGCCAGAAGAGGTTGTAGTGTGCCGGGTCGTAGTGGAACCACAGCAGGAAGATGTGACGAGGGAACCAGCACACGAAGAAGATGACGACCAGTGACAGCACCACCTTCGGGGCAAGGGAGATGATTGAGAGTTATTACGCCGTCAGCCACTTTGGACGCCATATTGGACGCCATCTTGGAATGTGTTTTAGTTCGTGGTTCTACGTTCTATGTTCTATCACTGTTTTTGTATGCATCAGGCATATTTCTGCAGTTTTAATAGGAATCTATAGTCTGCACTAACTCTTTCGGTACATGTAGATTTTATGAGGCGGATATTTCTCACATTTTATTGATTAAGATATACAGAGGTATACATAAAAGATGTGTGCGTTAGCGTTATGAGAGTAACAGGAAACCAACAGTGTCATTACAATCATACATCTGCGCATACGTAAATGCACAACTTGAACTGGCATATCCCCCCTCCCTTTCTCGTCTTCCCTGCCCCACACATCTTCTTGGGGACCTTCTTTTATCTGTCAGCGATGAGAGGGTTGTGGAGTGGTCGTAAACATCGTGAAAGTATATTTCCTTTTGTTTTTGTTTTGGGGGATTTTCGTTTTGTTTTGTTTTTGTTTTGTTTTTATTTTTATTTTTATTTTTATTATTTTTTTTGTGGGGGGGGGGGGCGTAGGGTGTTAGGGTCATAGGGAGGTGAGTGGTTAGTGAAGTCGGAGAAAGAGGGTGTGCAATGGTGTGTGCTATGTTCTAGATCTGGATGCCTACAATAACAACGGGGACTAACAATGAAAAAATGTACCCCCTTTGGCCCTATTTCTTTCCCCGGCAGTAGGTAGCCAATCTGATAGCAGTGAGAAGCAGCCTCTTCTTTTCACTACCCCAATTTGCCTCATCAGGCACAGCACACCTTCACAATCGCACTACGAATCAAGTTTTCCCGGCATATGCCCTCGTGTATCAACCCATTGGCAGATCCAGAGGCGCAGGGGATGCGCAGCCCCCCTCCCTTTCCCCACCAAAATACTTCATTTCCATAGGGTTTTTTACACATCCGCCATCAATCGATCGCGCGTATGAAACCCTTAAAATCCCTTTATTGCCCCCTCCCTTTTCTGAAAACCTGGATCTGCCAGTGATTAACCCCAGATCTGTTCGTGCGTGTCCTCCGCACCCCTCACCTTGGCCACCTTATTTTCACTACCCCAATTTGCCTCATCAGACACAGCACACTTCCACAATCGCACTACCAATCAGGTTTGCCCGGGATATGCCCTCGTGTATCAACCCAAGATCTGTCTGTGCTTGTCCTCCCATAGGCAGATCCAGGGGGCTCTGGGAGCGTGCGCCCCCCTCCCCCTTTTCCCGCCAAAGTACCTCATTTCTGTAGGTTTTTTTTACACATACGCCATCGATCGCCATCAATCGCGAGCGCCCTCAATCAAGTGCACCCCCCCCCCTTTTCCAAAAACCTGGACCTGCCATTGCCTCCGCACGCCTCACCTTGGCCACCTTCTTTTAACTACCTCAATATGTGATGCACCACGCCATAACCCGGGTTACCGTGATACCCCGGACCGTGAAAATAATAAAAATTCATTTTTGAGCTAATTAATTATCATTTTTTCCAACATCAATGCCCCCGGCATACCGTGATGACTGATAGGCTGCTGTGGTATCAAATTTTGTTAACATTCATAAGCAAAATGTTTAAGTTTTGTCACAATAGAAACATCTTATTTATTCTAATTCATTAAAAACTCGATTTCCAACGTGGTACATTGTGACAAAACGAACATCTCCGTCATTCTTTTGGTGGCCTCCCTTTTTAGCAACGACCGATATTCAGAAATATCACGGGAGAAACGGGGCATTACGACATGCTGGGGTTTGCATTTCACGGCAACCCGGGGCATCATACGGATCCCTGGTTACGGCGTGGTGCGTCATGTGTCATCAGACACAGCACACCTTCACAGTCGCACTACCAATCAGGGCTGCCCGGCATACATACCCTGTGTATCAACCTCGCATCTGTTCGCGCTTGTCCTCCGCACGCCTCACCTTGGCCACCTTCTTGCGCGCCTCCATCTGCTCAACCCCATCATCGGACTATACTACCAATCATCGTTGCGCGGCATATATACCCTCATGTATCAACCCCGGATCTGTCTGTGCCTGTCCCCCCATAGGCAGATCCAGGCAAAACTCAGGTGCCGTGCACCCCCACCCCTTTCCCACCAAAATACTTCATTTTCGTAAGTTTTTTTACACATTCGCCATCGATCACCATCAATCGCGCACCCCCTCAATCAAGTGCGCACCCCCCCTTTCCAAAAACCTGGATCTGTCATTGCCTCCGCACGCCTCACCTTAGCCACCTTCTTGCGCGCCTCCATCTGCTTGGCGCCGGCCGTGCTGCCTCCGGCCGCCTCGCCTGGCATGTGGCGCGCCGTGCGGATGAGGATGCGCGCCATGAGCGCGTAGAACACGCCGATGACGAGCAGCGGCGCCAGGAAGTACACCACGAAGCGCAGCGCCACGTGCAACCGCGGGTACCTACAGTTGAGAGAGGGGGCGTTGTAAGGGGTCACGAAATTCCATATTCCATTTTTTGGGCCTTATTTCTCACATACTTAATTTGGGTCTTTTTTCTCATATTCCACAATTTTTTGGCCGTTTTTCGCACATCCAAAATCCCATATCCCTAATTCCTTTGGCCTGTTTCCCCACATTTGGCTTCCTTATAAACCCGCCCCTGGAGAACCTCGCTTTTTACATGTTGGTACAGTAATCATCTGCTACGGGTACCTAGGGTAGTGAGGAGAAGTTCGAGTTAAGGACCACCATCTGGTGAAAGTATATCTCTTGGTTTATGGTGGGTGAGAATTTTTTGTTGTTTTTTGTGGGGGGAGGGGTGAGGGGGGTAGGGAGGTGTAGGGTTAGTGGGTTTGGAGACAGAGGCTGGTCTCAAGTGGTCTCAATATACAGATGGTCTCATTTAGATGAAAGAAGATCTATATGGAACCCTACAGTTCAGAAAGTGATCTGGTATAGTGAAAGCCGATGCAGTAAATCCTCCACGTTATGACCACCTTTGTCAAGAGACCACCTGTACAAAAAGACCAGGACCACATGCAATAGCTGGTATTTGGGGTGACTAGCGCAATAAAGCATTGTGATATGATGATTACACAGAGGTTGACTGGAAAATATCAACATTTCTATTATAGGCCGTGGAGACGATCCTTGTATATGAATTATGATCCAAGGCAGTGTCAATGTTTGTAACTGACTCGACCTTTTCCGTGAACAACCTCAAACGCCTATTATTTTGAAAGCGGGCACCAAACGAGACTATATGATCGAGAATGGTAGCTTTCATCAGGGCAGTTTTAAGAAACGCACATTCTGTAGGCCTATTTTAAAAGCAAGTGTAGTACCAATCTAACGTTCTAAATGTTAGGGTTTCATTGTCAAGCTTTTTTACTAGAAATCTTGCCAAGACAATGTCATAGATAATGCTACACATAAAATATCACTGTAAATCGCCTAAACTGTCTCAAGTTAAAAGCATGAATTTCCTATTGCACTGTTCACACCAACGGAGAACCCGCGCTTTAAATCAGCGAGCAAAGCGTGACCATTTTTGTATGTGCGACAAACGCAGCATTTTAAAGGCCGTAGAGTGGTCGCAGAATGAAGTTTGGCATGCCAAACGTCTTCAGCGACCAACGTCAACAGTGGTCTGACCGTAAGGGGCCGTAAGGAGTCAAAGCGGTGACCTTACCCTGAATGTTGTATATATACAACGGATTTACCCGCACGTTGTCGGCACAGAACACACTTACGCCATGCTTAACTCAATACACAGCACGTACGAATCCCGTGCCACTTCAATAAAACCATTTCCAGCTAGTGCCACCGTACTAGTACTCATAATGTTCATAGCCCGTGCTGCCTTGGTTTTGTATGTGTCCACAACTTGTCACTGCATGCAGAAAACGCCGTTAACACAGCAGACCTCAAGCCACCTTACGGCCAACACGCCCGCAAGGTCAAATGTGCCTTTTACTTTAAGTGTTTCCAGTCAGAAAAAAAAAAGAAACTATGAAGAAGTTGAGCTACTCACCAAGGCGACCACTCTGTGGGGTACAGTGAGCAGATCATGAGTCCGGCGTCTCCGCCCTCCCCACTCAGTGGTGCCACGTGCGCCACCACGAGTTCCGGCAACGCGAGCGCCGCTGCGAGAACCCAGATGGCACCAGCCACAATCACCGTGCGCCTAGCAGATAGAATAGGGTTTTAGTGGGTAGCCTTCTGATAATCTATAGTTATTCCAAGATGAAATGGTTGTAATACAATTTTGATTTCTAAGATATATTTTTTTTATTTTGTTTTACCAAAAGTAAACAATTTTCTATTAGTTGGTATGGGACCTGCATTTGTTTTCTCTTTGTTCAAAAGTACACCATTTAGAATGTAGATCTGAATATTAGCCTAGCCCGTAGGCTCACGATTATCTCTTTCATACTGTCAATAACCAGTCTTCTAATATCCCCGCATTTATGTTCAACAGCTTATGAATCTATTGATAAACCCAACAAAATGAATATTTTTCTGATAAATATATATTATATTAAAAAAAAGTATATATGGCGTAAAAATGCATTGGTCTAACCAATGGAAGTATGTGCTGATCAAATCCTCACATCAAATCCACCAAATCACATATACTCTGCATGAGAGAAGATAACCTCAGATAAATACTTAGGGCTGATTCTAGACACCAAGCTAACATTCAATGAACACGCGGATGCAATCCGCAACACAGCTTTTGAACCTGTGCCGGAGGAACTTACATATGTGTAGCCCAGAAATAAAAGAGGTAGCGTGCAAATCCTTGATACGACCACATCTAGAGTATGGGTCTCCAGCTTGGAACCCTCATACTTCCAAAAACATTGATAAATTAGAAGCAGTGCAAAAACGTGCTGCAAGATTTATCCTGGGCAATTATGTTTATGGTCCTCAGGCAAGGCTGACAGAACAAATGCGGGATAATCTTCAGTGGCTTCCTCTGAGACACAGACTAGCCATATATGATCTTGTTGTGTTTTATAAGATTAGGAACAGTTTAATAAACATTTCTTTTCCTTCGCACGTAAACTTGTCCCACAGGCATGTACACAGATATAATAGAGTCAAAATTTTACATTCTGATGCTCTTAAGTATAGCTTGTTTTTGCCCGCACAATACGCCTATGGAATGATTTACCATTAAGTATTATTGAGTCTAACTCATTGGATGTTTTAGAAGTAGTGTTGCTAGGTGTACTGGACCTTTATGTTGGGTAAAAATAGCAAAGACATGGTCACTAGCATAAAGTAATGTATTCTGGTTTTATGTCACTGCACAGTGCCACTGCACATAAATTTATTGGTCGTGATATTTTTTGTTGTAAATAGTCACATGGTATGTCACATTGCACACATTGCACCACTTGTCATTACGGCCTCTGGCCCAGTAGACAATAAAAGATAATAATAATCAAAGTTTGAAGTTGAACCTGGTGCCACTGGCTGCATGCCCTCCGCCTCCGCCCGAGCGGCGCACGCGCATGGGGTCCACGATGGCGGTGTACCGGTCAGCGGACAGGGCGGTCAGTGTGAACACGGACACGCCCAGTGACACCGATTGCAGGAACTCGTTTAACTGGAACATGAAGAAGAAATTTTAAAAACTGTGCCATAAACGGTTGGATTCGCGAGATGTAATTTTTTTCTGAGTTAATAGCCTGCAGATTGCAATTGGGGTGATAACCTTTAGCCACGTGTTCCCATAGTAGATATGTGACCAACTAAGCGTCTAGTCCTACATTTGTAGGTATTCCGAGGTACATGTACATTTACAATGATTGTACCTCGTCAACTTACCAAATGAGGGTTAAGTACCATTATCAGCTCAGCATGTGCTCACTTGTTATTTTTAAACAAGCTGGCAACAAACTGTAATGAGGCTTTAAAGCATGGGTTTAGAGTAAAGTATGAATTATATGATGGACAAGTGGATGGCTGTAATCTTCTTTGAGAGGACTGAAATTGCATTGCTCCATAAGCATGGTCATTAGCGTGGTAGTTATTTTAAAAATGACATGTTTAACGGTTTTCTGCAGCTTTTGTGTGTGTGTTTCTTTTTTTTCTTTTTTTATGAAATAAATCACATTTCTCCACATGAATGTGAAACCCCAATCTACATAATCGTCGCACATAAACCAATATCTCAAAAACAGACAAAGTGTGCGCGTTAATACATAAATGTTGAACTTGCGGACCTTCATAGACCTAGGCCGTGAAAGCATAGTTCATTATTTATAACCAGAAACACCTACCGTACAATCTAGGGGGTGGCAGGGGGGCGGGGGCTACCATTTATAATGGCCCCAAGAGGTTATAAAAATGTTTTATCACAATCATGACAGGATTTTCAGGACCCAGCCTTATATAGCTTTGTTTGAAAAAATTTGCCACCCCCACCCCCACCCCCTTTCCCGCGTTACCTGCCTCTATGATTACACCAAAGCCGTGTTATTTATGCTACAGCTTAATACAGCTATAAAGAAAACAACTGTCGGGAATTTAAGGCAATAATATTCAGAAAATGCATACTGAGTGTCATAATGCATACTGAGTGTTATAATTAATGTATACCGAGTGTTATAAAAACCATTGCACAAGCCGAGAGCTATCAAATGCTATATGATACAGGCAGTCATAGTAATATCGTAATGTAACAGTGGTCAAAATACAGGGTGGTCAAATTCAAAATTACTATTTATT
This sequence comes from Streblospio benedicti, assembly GCA_019095985.1. Lineage (NCBI taxonomy): Eukaryota > Metazoa > Annelida > Polychaeta > Spionida > Spionidae > Streblospio > Streblospio benedicti. Next base: position 57,126,356 of record CM032666.1, on the reverse strand, counting down.
ACATCGGGGAGCACCATTTGTATAGAGATATTAGAGGACTGCACTCTTGACAGAGACTATTCATACGTTTGAGACTAGACCTTTTACGATGAACGTAAACGAAACGAACGTTACATGACTTACAACGTACGGGAATAACTTATAACGTTAAACAATTACCCTAACTCATTTGACACGCAAACAGAATAATTTCAATAAACGAACATTTTTATAAAAAAAACTGACTTACAAAATCAACCACCAAATTCCAAAATGGCTGCCGTGGTGACAGATTTTCTCGCACATCTGTGGGAGATGCTAGTGAAAGGAGTCAGCAACCTAAAGCTGGTCAAGCTGATAAAAGACCGTTATGAAGAGAGGAAATACGGCAAGATGGCCGAGATGTGGGGTCACTGGATTAACTGTGCCATCCTGTCCGGTGGTGGCTATAACATCGTGCCCACCCCAGAGGCTGACTCCTGGGTGATTCAAGACCTCATGGCTTCAGGCGACGCTGAAAGGCTGGATACACAGACCAGAGCAGCGGAGAAATTCCCCATCATGTATGCGCAAGAAGCAAAGAAGATGACCACCCTTCAGCAAGCGAGCAGAAAGAAGATGGGCAAGTTGGCGATCGCTATGAAAAAGGCGATCGCGAAGAGGAGCTAGATGATTGCTCCCATGTGGTCACTGCAGGTGCACCAAGCCGCCTGGGATGATAGCCTCGAGACCTCCAGTGCTGGTGGTCAGAAGTGTTAGTCCCAGGCCCAGAGACGATGCAGTGACGACGCACCAATAGAGACTTTTACCCTTGAAACATGACAATCGTTGAATAAATGAATCATATTTTCCTCTCCTTAACATTGATTTGTTTTTGTTTGTTTGTTTTCATTGCCTTCAAATGCGGTGACCTCGATTAACTACCAAGTCAAGTTGTTCTATTGAAATATAAGTCAGATATATCAATATGATGACTTCTACATATTTATTTTAAAAAAAAACTTACAAAAACATTAACAAGACATGAACTGAATTTTTTAAAGAAATATTAATACCAAGCCCCACTCCCCTAAAATATATATCAAGTTGGGATTTTTAGCCACCGACCCACCCAGTGTGTCTTTTCATACCTCACGTGCGCCATGATAAATGGTAGCCCTCTAGGGCATAACAGATAGACATCCACACATTACTACTCACCTCTCTACCACACTACTCACCACCACCCTAAAAGTCCCTCACAATTCAGCCCAACTTCCCTCCAATCCTAAATACACCCATGCGGATATGCGAAAAACTTATGATGCACGTGTACACTGTTGCTACACTCCATTTAACACCCTGTACATCACTCTACTTAACCACCGCCACTTACTTTAAAATTAAAATCACCTTACAACCACATCCGCTAATGCACCTTTACCGCAGCCAGGACTTTTCAACCCTCCAATTATTCATACTCAACCCCTTGCTGCCCAATCAATTAAAACTCAGCCCATGCACCTTTAACCATCCCACCCCCATCCCACAGAAAAAGACCACCCTTAAACCCACCTAACGATAAGGCCACAATACTCTCGACAACCAACGACCAACACACACTCATCTCAACCCTTAAAAAAACCTCAGCTTGCAAACGGACACATCATAAATCCATATGAGACATGAATATATAGTACATATAACAGATACACACATATCTCTAATACAACATTCCCCTTACCATAGCGAGCACTTAACATCTTCTATACATTTATACAAAAACATCTCATCTGCCCACCACCCCGACCCTAAAATCCCTCACCTTGCAAGCTGCCACCAGTACATAGTCTAAAAAGGAGCACACATTTTAACCCTTACAATGGCCAGGACTTTACAATACTCATACATATACCATCTATACTCTCAATCCCCCAACCACCCAGAACCAACACTCCCTCATCCACGTCTACCAACACTAACCACTTATGGCCACCCCATATGGAAACGCCATGAACATGTGCTTTAAATAACATCATGACATATCCTCTAATGCACCCGTACTATTTGTATAGCCAGCACTTAACACGCACCACCCAAACCCTAAAATCTCTCACCTTACAAGCGAACACCCACCATAAATTCAACAAAGAAGCCATAAATAAGATTCTTGAGATTCGGTATGCAGCATATGGTCGCATGTGATTCTACTCTTTATTTTGTTTTTTGCTGCCTTATCTTCTATTGGGTCTAAAGCGTTCTTAAATTTATACCTGTTGGTCCTTTTTCGCTCTTTTAACATGTTTCAATACCACGGTATCTTTATCAAAATAATACTAGTTCCAAAACTATTATACACATTATTATACAATAACTATTATACACAATTACTCTTACCACAGCCAGCACCTAGGCTAACATACTCTACACACTCATACACATACAACAACTACTCATCCCCGCCCACCAACCCAACCCTAAAACCCCTCACATTGCAAGCTGCCACCAGTACATTATAGTCTAAAAGGAGCACTCATCCTCTAATATAGGCCTCCACCTTTAACTCTTACCACAGCCAGGACTTTACAATACTCATACGTCTACCATCTATAGTCTATACTCTCAAACACCCAACCACACACCAACACACATTCATCCCCAGCCCAACCATAAAAAACTTGCAAACGGCCACCACATAAACCCAAGCCACAAATATACAGTACATAATTATAACAGATACGCACATATCTATTACACCATTACTTGTACCACCTAGCATGCTCTACACATCTATGTATACACAAACTCTTCACTCCCCCCCCCACACACACACACAAAAAAAAAAAAAAAAAAAAAAAAAAAAACATAAAACCCTCACCTTCCACGCAGTCATCAGTACACCCGTAATCCTTACCACATCCAGGACTACTCATACATATACCATATACTCTCAATCACCCAATCACACAACACCAACATCCACCCATGCATATCTGTCAACACTAACCATAGACAGATCCAGGGGCCACAGGGCCACCATCCCCCCTTTTCCCACCAAAATACTTCATTTTCATGGGGTTTTAACACATCTGCCATCGATCGCGCGTACGAAACCCATGAAATCCCTCAAAGTGGGCCCCCGCCCCCCCTTCCAAAGACCTTAATCCGTCATTGCTAACCACTTATCTCTAACAGCCCCCCACTCTCACCATAGTAAACCAGTAACACACACTCACCCCCAACCCAACACCCCAGCAACCCTCACCTTGCACGCCGCCAGCCCGTACGGCCAGGCGGTGAACGTGTAGTAGGTGGCGGTGACGGGCGCCGACACGAGCACGAGCACGAGGTCGCCGGCCGCGAGGCTCACGATGAGCACGTTGGGCGGCGAGGCGCGCAGCGTCTTGTTCTTGGCCACGGTGAGGATGAGCAGCCCGTTGCCGAGCACGCCCACCACGAAGATGACGGCAAACACGCACGGCACCAGGTACGCCTCGGGCCGGCGCGACAGCTGTGGGAGGAGTAGTAGTAGGGGGTGGTGAATACATGTGGTGGTTGATTTTGATATGTTTAAATATCGTATAGTTGATCGTGTCTGTTATTATTAAGGACCACCTGTCTATTTGGACCTCACTAGAGGGGTGGTCTGTCTACAGAGGTACGCCTCGGGCTGGCGCGACAGCTGTGGGAGTACAGTACAACATCCAATTAAGACCACACCTCTATTTTAGACCACCTCTGTCATAGGACCACTTTTCATGGTCCCAAACCATCATAGAGCTACCAAAATGAACCTCTTATTTAGAGACCATATCTCTATTGAGACCACCTAACACTGGTCCCAAAGGTGGTCTTAATAGAGAAGTTCTACTGTAGTAGGGGGGATACATGTGGTGTAGATGTTGGCATGTTTACAATATCGTATAGTTGATCATGTCTGTTATTATTAAGGACCACCTCTCTATTGGGACTTCAATAGAGGGGTGGTCTGTATGCAGAGGTACGCCTCGGGCTGGCGCGACTGCTGTGGTAATAGTAGGGAGAATATACATAGGCAGTGGTGGAGATTTTGGTATATATTACATTCTCTCATGTTCGCTGACAATACTAGATTCTGATTGGTTGAGAGGCGGAGCATAAAAACTGATATCCTACGATACAATGTTTAATACTTAATATGATATATAAACATGAGAGAAAAGGGTATTTATCATACAAGTCGGAGTTCTGTTAAACTTCACAGTCGTGATATATTGTCTGATATGTCACCCCCACTCGTATAATAAACTATTAATATAGTAAAGTTGATCCTCTCTATCATTAAGGACCACCTCTCTATTGGGACCTAGATACTATAGCGGGGTGGTCAGTTTACAGAGGTATGCCTCAGGACGTCGCGACAGCTTCGATTACAGCAACAGGACCAACTGGGGGACTGGTATCAAGTGGTCTCAATTGAGAGGTGGTCTTTATATAGAGGTATGATTGAGATTTTAGTGCACAGTCTCATAGTTGAGAACACAGAATAACCTCTCAATAAGGACGTTCTGTGGGACTGTCTTTAAATGATCATAATAGTGAGGTGGTCTCTTTAAAAGTAATGCAGTGCTGCGTTCCCCACGTTACTATGAACAGTCAAGTTAGTTCATAAATGACAGTTTTATAACGTACAATGCAGCAATATGTATTATTGTTGATATTTAGAGCGTGGTTTCCATGTGGGGATTTAATTCAAGTAAGATTTCATTTTATGGCTAGAATCCCTCACGCAAATTAACAAGAGTGCGATCACAGATCATGTGAATCAGAAAAGAAAAAACATGATATAGACTGAGAGGAAGTGCGTGTAGTGGACAGAGAAAGTGATTGTAGACCAAGAACCATCAAGGAGGCGATAAAGATACGAGGACAGAGGCAGGTCACGAACAGAAACGAGGGGGCCTACCAACTCTCTCACGTGTACGACCCGATTTTCAGCATAGGAAGTCATGCTGATATGACGAACCTGTCATGCGCAGATAGCCGTTTTGAGAATGGCAGCAGCTAGTTGCCGAAACTTTGTAAATATATACAACAATATAAGATATGTGTGTTGTGAACGATGAACTTTGTAAATATATTTGTTTAAAATGTGTTTGGTATACTTTCAGTTGTTTGTGATGTGGTGATATTGCTAACATTCTACATAAAACACATCAACATATACATTGTGTTGATGTGAATATTGTTGTGCCACTGACGTAACAATAACATTAATGGAAAGTAATATAGGCCTACGTGATCTAAAGCATATTTCCGGTGTGTCATAGAGAAAGCGTAACGCGAAACTCAAGTCTACTAACCCTGTCTCAAATGAATGATATTATTTTACTTTGCAGTTCATCATTTATGCTTCTCCCAAGACCCACACACAACATAATATGATAAAAAACTTAAAATTTCTATTTCTGTTGATGTGTGAAAAAGAAGGATATAACTCAATTCTTTACAAACTATTGTCATCTTTGATCTTTACATAGGCCCTATTTAGATGAACCTAGGTACCAAGAAATATTTCTTGGAAATATTAAAATATAAAATAAAGTCTTGAAAAGTCATTGAATTTTCCTAGGATTCATAAATATGAATTTTTGAATGACTGTAACTCTAATTCAGATTCAAATTCAGACTCAGAGTCTGAGATTCTACCATGGGTACCACTTCCCGTTTTTCATCATTATCATACTCTTTTTTATAATACTTCGAATATTTCTCCTGCAGGTAGTCTGCCATATAGTCAGTCCATTATCAAATATTTAGATTTGTGTTTGATTATAGTTGTCTCAAAGGCACAAAATAGTGTTGGAATATCAATATAGGCTATTATTTCCAATTACATATGTCAAAGTATTACTTGTATTACTTGCCAGGATTGCAAAAGATTGGAGGCAAAATATGTTGAACGAGGAGATGCACAGCTTTTCTAGGGGTGTTTGGGGGCATCGTCCCCCAAGAAAATTTTAGAATTTAGACCCTTTGTTATAGCGTCTGTTTCAAACAGAAAAATAACATTCAAACTCATATGTCATAGCAGAATTTAATTCAGGGTTTGACCGACGAACAATCCTTCCAACACATTGGAGGCAGTTGCCTCTCATGGCTCATATGTAGTAGCTATGGCCCTGTTGTAGCATTATCATAAGTGATTTTATGTCTGATTATGATAATTAGTAATGCTGGTATAATAAACAAAGTAGAACTAAATATATGCACATGTATACTGGGGTGATCCCACCTCAAGTTGCATTTCCAATCTATAAAGAGTTAATTTGTACGCATGAAAACTTCTTAGTCGACAATACAAACATATAAGTTGATAGGTGTGACTGGTGATTTATAATAAATCTAAAATGTGGGTATTTGCTTTAGTAAGCTTTGTATTTCCGATGATGACCTTAGCCAGACCTCATTACTACGTCCACAGTGGAGAACACTTCCGAGAGATTGTGGATACCCCAACCCGTGAGGACAGTGCTGCAAGTTCGGCAATACTCGTTCTTTATGGCACTGAGTGTGAACACCAAGTGGATGTCATTATATGAGACTTGGATAAGGATTCGCACGTACTTCTTTCACGATTACTATAAAATGAAGAAATACACATGGTATAAGTACCGAGATGAAGATGATTTTTTCAAGAAATATGAAATGAAAAGCAGTAAAGGCGGCGGCAGCCAGTGTTTGGGTGCTTATTATTTCAAGAAGGGGAGCAGTCTGGACAAACCGACGGACATATGGAAAGAGAATCATAATGGATCTGTCAACGCATGGATCTGGCAGCTCCTGAAAGAAAGATAAGTGTGATGATCAAGCAAGCCGATTAGTTGCGTGTTTTAAGGGAGACTAAAATCAAGCTTAGACGTGGGAAGTACAGGTATCAGGTGGGTTGGTGACATTATAGCTAATCAAGTTCCTTCCATTTCAATACAAGTGTATAAGGCGTTTATTTTCTTTGTTCCAGTTGGTGTTTGACAATGTTCTTCCAGGATATCAAGATGTCACAGTTGATATATACGTTGGCCAGATGTTTAAGTTAATGTCCGAACAATATGACAAGAATTAAATGGCATTGATTGTGCAAGAGGATCATGAACAGGAAGTGGTTGGTTTTAAATCTATTTACAAACATAATTGTGGCCATCTATAATATCTATACATAAAGATATCTATTTCTATTTATCGTGTTTACCGATGAAGTCTACGCAGTTTCTTTAATATACAGGCCCTTACTCAGGAGTAGAGGTGGGGGTGGAGGGGGTAGTGGGGGGGGACTCACCAGAACCCCCTTAAATGACATTGCCGGTATTTCATTCTGGTGAGATTAGATATATAACATTTTCAGTGAAAACTGATAAAGCACTGATAAAGGTATTCATCGGACATTTTTTTCATGTAATTCATTTTTCATAGACTTTTAGCATTAACACGGAAACGTGGTGTTTTGGGTTGATCTTTGTTTATTATGTGGCTGCCTTTACAGTAATTAATGGTAACATTATATAGCAACCAAATATAATCACATAGAAAAATTAATGGTAACATTATAAATCAATCAAATAGGATTACATAAAAAATTAATAGTAACATTATGAAGCAATCAAATATAATCACATAGAAAAATAAATAATATCATACTGTATACATAAAGCTCCGAGGTGTCTAGTAGTCAAAATGCAATCTAATGTACATGTACTGGTAGTCATTGTCTGAACATAAACTCATTTACAACACTTAGATAATAATAATGTTGCTTAAGTGTTAATGTTATCGTGCGTTGTAATATTATTACTTTGTCTCAGTATGATTGTGATTGTTTGTTTACAATCATTGTCCAAATATGAGCATTCACGAGAAAAGAAATACAATTATAAAATCTATGACAGTTTCGTAATCAGTCTGCCAACTGAAGAGAAAAAAATACAAAGAAAATGAATCCACAAAAAACTTGCATTGCAATAACAGTGAGATGCTCATAGAGATATCCCTCATAAGATTAGTCTGCTATAAACATATATTTAAGAAGAGAAAGGGTTAATACTAATATTTCATAAATAACCTCTTCTGTGACAGTCTTTACTAGTAATGCTTAATTTTCTACCTGGGTAAAGATGACAACTAAAGTGTCTCTAGCAGTGCTGAGAGAGGTGTCTAGAACCGTGGCAGATGATGAATTCACGGTGGTTGTACACTCGTCACCTCTTTCACAAATAGATGTCTTCGTGAACGTACTCGATAAAAAGTTCAACATCTCGTATGGCAGTTTCTGTGCTCTGCTGAGTATGTATTCAGATGTGTTCAGACCGACGTTGAGTATGTGTTTTGATGTTTCCAATCCGAATGCAATGGTGTTGTTATACGCTCTAAAGCCTATACTGAGCTCATATCCAGATGGATCCGCATCGTTCTTTATTTCTTTATACACCGATCCCCGGAAGACCTTCATTGACCTCATGTACGTGATTATTTTCGAAAAACAGTGTTGGAAATATTGTATACCCTCAATTACTTGATTGAGTCCTTTATCAAGAACTGTTTTGAGATTTTCTATGACACCGCACTCTGCACATGTCATTTCGGTGATCTCATCATTTGTTGCTTCAAATTCTACATACCAAATCTTCATTTGGGTAATCAATGTTTGCAGTTTTCCCATGCTTGTTTCAGCGTATTGAGCAGCCTTAACCAGTGTACTGTTGACTTTTTCACAAATAGTTGTCTTCGTGAACGTACTCGATAAAAAGTTCAACATCTGGTTTGGCAGTTTCTGTGCTCTGCTGAGTATGTATTCAGATGTGTTCAGACCTACGTTGAGTATGTGTTTTGATGTTTCCAATCCGAATGCAATGGTGTTGTTATACGCTCTAAAGCCTATACTGAGCTGACATCCAGATGCATCTGTATCATTCTTTATTTCTTTAAACATCAATCCCCGGAACAACTTCATTGACCTCATGTACGTGATTATTTTCGAAAAACAGTGTTGGAAATATTGTATAACTTCCACTACTTGATTGAGTCCTGTATCAAGAAATGTTTTGAGATTTTCTATGACACCGCACTCTGTGCATATCATGTCGGTGATCTCATCATTTGTTGCTTCAAATTCCACATCCCAAATCTTCATTTGGGTAATCAATGTTTGCAGTTTTCCCCGTTTCAGCAGCATTATGAGCAGCCGTAACCAGTGTACTGTTGACTTTGAATCAATGTTTTATATGTCAGACCAACGTTTCAAACAATCCGAATGCAATGGTGTTGTTATACGCTCTAAAGCCTCTGAGCTGCATGGATTGAATCCAGTGTACTGTTGACTGTTCATTTAAAATGGATTGTCATTCGGTATGTGCATTTGTTGCTTCAATTTTTCATCATTTGGGTAATCAATGTTTGCAGTTTTCAAATGCTTACAGTTATTGAAGAGCCTTAACCAGTGTTGACTTTTGAAAATAGTTGTCTTCGTGAACGTAAAAAATAAAAGTCAAATTTGTGTAGTTTCTTTGCTCTGCTGAGTGTGAATCAATTTGTTCAGACCGAAGTTGTATGTGTTTTGATGTTTGAACCGAACGGCTTAAAGCCTATACTGAATAGAATATCTGGTCAGAAAACACCGATGGTGGGAACAGTCTTCATTGACCCATGTACGTGATTATTTTCGAAAAACAGTGTTGGATTGTCCACTACTTGATTTCCTGTATATGCACTAACACCGCACTCTTGCATATCATGTCCGTGATCTCATCATTTGTTGTTTCAAATTCCACATCCAAAATCTTCATTTGGGTAATCAATGTTTGCAGTTTTCCCATGTTCGTTTCAGCATTATGAGCAGCCGTAACCAGTGTACTGTTGACTTTGAAGAGGCTGTCTGTAATATATGGTTCAATTGCTTTCAACATTGACATTAAAATGTCAAACAACGTGCATGACACTCTGTGTATGGATTGAACCACGGAAGACACAGTAGGTTTAACGCTGTTCATATAAAAATGGATTGTCATTCGTATGTGCTCATTTTTCATCATGTGGTCTTCGATCTTCTCAAAAACTACAGTCCAGAAGAGCTGCATGTCCGTCATGAAAATACAGGACTTGCAATAGAATTTGTGTAAACGTGTGAATAATTTTTCGAAGGCGTTGCTAAACTCTCGTATTGTTATATCAATAGAATCGATCAGAAAATTTACTGGTGGGAGCAAAATATAGTCTACAATGTCGTCCATCGTCTGCTTCAGATCTTCTATTGCCACTTCCCTTACAGCACCATAAAATAATTTCATATCTGTCCAAACTGGATCCATGCGCTGTAGAACGTTCAAAACATAATCATAGCCAACAGACATACGACTTTCACCATAAATCTTCCAATCCTGAAATTCATTGTTCACCCACCTTACAATGCCATGGTTCATGATGAACTCGGCATGTCTTCTGAGTTGCCACAGCCCTTTCTCCTTCAGTGTTGCACTCGGTTGGAGAGGCAATTCTCTAGTGGCTTTCTTCATGACACTATTGCCTTTGTCAGACGCTGCGGGTGGTACGTGGTTCTTCAGTGCAAATTGGTTGATGATGACATTTTGCTGATCAACATCAGATCTTGTGTGGCCAGACATGATGTACTCGGTACGTCTTTCGAGTTGCCACAGCCCTTTCTCCTTTGATGTTGCACTCGGTAGCGGCAATGCACCTTTCGTCTTCTTTGCGACACTATCGCCTTTGACAGACGCCGTGGGTGGTACGTGGTTCTTCAGTGCAAATTGGTTGATGATGACATTTTGCTGATCAACATCAGATCTTGTGTGGCCAAACATGATGTACTCGGTACGTCTTTCGAGTTGCCACAGCCCTTTCTCCGTCGATGTTGCACTTGGTTGTAGCAGCAATGCACATGTTGCCGTCTTTGTGATTTTATTGACTTTGACAGACACTGCGGGTGGTACATGGTTCTTCAGTGCAAATTGGTTTATGATGACATTTTGCTGATCAACATCAAATTGTTGATGTGGCTGATCAAACATGATGAACATGATGAACTCGGTGCGTCTTTCAAGTAGTAACAGCTCTTTTTCTGTCGATGTTGCACTCAGTTGTAGCGGCAATGCACACGTTGCCTTTGTGACATTATTGCCTTCGGCAGACGCTGCGGGTGGTACATGGTTCTTCTGTGCAAAATGGTTGATGATGACATTTTGCTGATCAATATCAAATCGTGTGTACATCGGTGTGGGGAGCACCCCAGCAAAAAACCCTGCTACCAGAACGAAGAGGACGGTTTTATTCATGGCCGCCCTCATGTTTGGAGGGGGCATATATATATATATTTTTATAGGACCTAATAACTATAGCATTTTCAAGAAATACACCGGCGCTGCTCGGGTTTGAAACATACCCCCCCCCTCCCTCTTCATCCTCCCCGAACCCCTCAATCCAGCTCCCGTTAGTATACACCAACCATACCCCCCTCATTACCCCTCATATGGACACACACTTCCTGCCACTACCACTCCACAAAACAGGTCCAGAAGAGATCAAATGCACTTCCATCGCCACCCTCCCCAGCTAGATGGGGGGGGGCGTCTCCTCAAAAACGGGTACTTATAAATAAACTAAGTAGAAATAAGTAGGAGATACTTGGAATAAATAGCAATTAAATTTTCCAATTGACATTTGACATTTGTCAGTAAAACCTTTCTTTCTTTTGTAAGTTTCATGTGATTATGCTTGCGCTTATTCTTTCTCCCCCCCCCACCTCTCCCCAATGGTCTTCAATTTGAAAGTATGAGCTCTCTATTACATCAATTTTGAGAGTTCAACCCCCGCAATATCTGCCTAACCTCCAATCTTATAGCCCCCCACCAACAAATTGTAAATGACCGGGCTATTAAGACAATGAGCTACTGATCTGTGGAGCTACAATTCACTGTGCATATACACAGGCAGATCCAGGTTGTGGTAATAAGGGGTCTGTGTGAGAACCTTTATTAAAAGTGTATTTGATATTAGAATGTTGGAAGGTATTCTCATCTATATTACCGAATTAATTTTATTAAAATTTGCATCCATAACGGCCTCGAAAATTGTCAGCAAAGAGATTTTCTAGGCATATTCTGCCACCCAACTTGGTGACCAAACCAAAGATTAGGTAAGCACATCTCTTTATTGTATACTTACCCTAACTCTGTTAAGCAATAGCTGCTTATCCATTGAGTCCCTAGTTACAGTATCTTTAAATGGTAGAACACAGATAGTCTTTGCTTTAAAATCGTGGTATGACCGTCAAGTAGAATAAGAACGTATTTTTTCCTAGATTATGTTAATATGATATATTTGCTTAAGGAATCTGATGGGTGCCACCTTGGAGAAAGCTTAAACAGGAAACTCAAGTCTACTAACCCTGTCTCAAATGAATGTTATTATTTTACTTGACAGTTCAACATTGATTCCTAGAATAACAACTAAATTACGCTCAAATTTACCAATACGGATGTCTGAAAGACCACAGCACAATTGAGATTAATAAGACGGCTTTTGTTGGAGTTTTAGCTTATTTTATTCTCTATTCTATTCTATAATCGTAACACAATGTACTGTTTACCAACTAAAGGATTAAGTTAGGGTTGTTGTTGCTGTTTTTCTTTCTTTTTTTTTTTCTTTTTATTTATTTATTTTTATTTTATTTTATGTTTAGTTTATATTTAAGACTTAAGCTTTCTACTGATATGTACTACTTTATCATTGCAATTTGTGGTGGGTTACACAAGTAGAAGCTCAGCAGTTGACCGGACTATCGCGCATTTAGAATTTGGCCCTACCACTCCCTGCTTTTTTAAACGCCAGCTAGAGCCCTCGTCAAAAGCCAGAGTGACGCAAAATTCGGTCAACTTCGTAAACGACAGTTTTTAATTAATCTACGTAACTGCATATGGATTAACTGTCGGTCTAGTTCCAATGATGATTTATATGTTAAACTACGAAATTGAAACCATCGGTTGAAGAGGCTAAAATTGTTTTGTAATTTCTGTAAAATTTGAGTACTCTGTACCAATTAATTACCTCTTTATGCAGTGAATCATAAATTGTTAGGTGGCTAGTTAATCTTATGTAGAACGAGAAACATTCGAATCGAATTTAGAAATATTCAGTGACTATTTATTATTAAACATTGGTAGTCAACGGAAAAAATTTGCAAAAAAAAATCGCCCACAAATATATCTAGTTTTACAGTGAACACCGAGGATTTTTAAGTGTTAGCATCTTGGTAATAGACTGGCTTTCAAAACATCATTTTATACCAGAACACTTTACGTGTTTTTATTTTTTGTGATTATGCTAATATAGTCTAATACTTATTAATACCTATATAGTCATCTTAACGGCAGAACTACATTGCATACGATATTGAACCCATGATCATGACACTAATCTGCATCACCTAAAATACACAACCATGGCATCTTCATATGCACCTTGTATTTCAAACACAACCATGAACGCATGCATGTGCATGTACGTTTATACTCCGACGGAAGTACAGACAGAAATCCATCCCGCCCAATGGACAAACACCCTATGTAGAAAGTGGTATCGAAAATATCCCTACCTGCCATGAAGAAGCCAATGACGTGGTGTTGTTTGTGTTGGTGGTAAGGGCGTTGCCGTCGCCACTGAGAAGGGTGAACAGTGGGTTTGATGTGTTGTCGTTGGGGAGGGTTTCTATAAAGTCGAAGGCCTCTTTGGATGACATGTTTTCTCGTTTCGGTGTTTTGGTTCTCGTATGCTCCTTGGTTCGATAGTTGGTTGGTTTGAGCTCTGTGATGAGCCTTTTAGGTTTATGTATTTGTATTTGTATTTCTTGGTTGTTTTATTTTTTGCTTGTGTGTTTCTTTCTTCCAGTGCTTCGTGTTTGGTTTGTTTGTATATTAACTGTTTATTTTCTTCTTTTCGGATGTCAAGGTGTAGATGGTCAAAGGTAGACCGTTGCCTCCAATGTTAGATGTTTGTTGTTTGGTAGTATCTTTGGTTGTGTAAGTCTGTTGAAGGTTTGAATACAGACTGTCTGTTTCTCTTCACATCCAACTTCATACAGTCGTGACGATCTTCATTTTTGGAATGCAACTGAGTTTTTTATACTTTGCGAACACTAGTTTTACTCCTACACATTAATTGTAGTTCATTAAATTCAGTTTAGTTCAATATTCTTCTCGCACTAAAACCCCATTTAATTTTAATTTCAATATTGGCCTAATCTAAAAATTTCTTCAGGCAAACCTGTGTCAAAACACATTATTTTTATCGCCTAATCTTCACGAGGTAACATTTCACGACCAACCAGCTACTTTGTAATTGCACCCGCCTCTAGTTTCATCCGATTAGATGACAACAGAATCAACTGGAACAAGATAAAACAAGATCTAATTCATGTTCATTAAACATTTAATCACTTTCATTAATCTCCTCACTTTCGGATGTTAATTAAAGTGGTTGTAGTAGAACGTAGTAATTACTTCTTGATTACTAATAATCTTCTAATGAGAGTAAGTCTAAGTTTTTTTAAAAAATCCCTTCGTCCTTGTTTTTCAATGTAGGAAAATGCTTAAACAGCTATGGATGTTCAGGATGTTTTTTTTTTATTCATATTGTGGCGTTTTAATCACTACTTCTGTCTGCGTAGAGTTGCCATATCCTATGTGACCACTGTCTTAATTTTACAGTGCAGCAAATACACTAAACTAATTTTCAATCTATTTTTTTGTATTTTCATCAATTTCAAATATACATCGTCCTATCGCCAACTTAAGTGACTTATCTACCCTGGCTTATTTGTCTGTTTTCAAATAACAAAACACCAAACAACACAAACCAAAAGGGGGGAAACATCTCAGGATCTACATAAAAAGTGTTATCAGCTGTTTACTCAAATCATATCCATTACCAAACAATAATCCTCTTATTTGTACAAGTGTAATGCCCATACGTAAGTATGTTATCCGAATCTATTAGCACTTGTGGGATTTTGTCGCAAACCCGGCGAAAGTCTCAGTTACTGCGCTGACGTCATTCCGAGCGTGCGGCCAACTTTAGTCTAATGGAACGACGCCCGCAAAACGTACATGTAATTACAGACGATTTCTTCTTGATTTGAATTAAATTGATTTTTCTGCTTTCCAATTTTCTTTTTTGAGTGCTGCTTTATAATTGAGCTTGATGCAGTTCTCGTTGAGAAAGCTATTTTTGATGGTCACATGTGTTGCATGGAATTAATTAACCGTTTTAAAAGCAACAGCAGGAGCAGCAGCAATATGCAACAACAGCAAAAACAACAACAACAATAATAACAACAACAGCAGCAGCAGCAGCAACAACAACAACAACAACAACAACAAGCAGCAGCACCACCACCACCAAGCGGTAAACTTAACAGGGTTTTGCATATTCCCACAGAATGCGGAAGCCATATCTTCTGGACACAAAAAAGCCATAATAGTTTCACAGCAAATGCCTTCACCTCTGCTATTGAACGCGAGCATGTAGAAATGGAATGAACTACCCGTAAAATGCATTCTACTGCTTTCAAAACAAGTCAATTCTTCAGATCCTTTGATCCGAAAGCTTCGTTTTTGTGTAATTACCGGTTTGCTGATCATTAATGACCTTGCCTGCCTTACCAATACAATAAGGTGTAGAATAGGAAGACGACCATAATGATTACATGTATATTACTTTGGAATGGTTTTTGGATCGACTTATACGCGCATAGATCACCATGAAGTACCTTTTGAGGCGGTTTTTATACCTATTAAAAAGGTTCGTGAGTGACAATGCTATAGGTATTGTGAGGAGCTAGTTGTTTGCTCACTTTTGCAATGAGAAAGCAAGTGTTTATGGGGTTGATGGCATGGGTAGAGTTACTAGTTCAAAAAGACACAATATTGTGAGCTGCTGTGGGTGAAGACAATTAATAGGATGATTGTGTGATGAAGATAATAGATTCTTCTGGGACATCTCTCCACGGTTATGAATAATGTACCGTAAACTATTTTCTTTTTCCTTGATATTTGAGTTGATGAAGAGAAAAAAGCATTTATACAAAAAATAAAGATTTATACAAATAGGCATCTTCATATAGTTAGGGCTTATCAAGTGATCTCAAAAGAAAGGGGGTCTTTTTGTGCAATTTGATGGTGTTCTCAGAGTCTCTGAAAGTCTCTGAACGTAAGAATTGATCTTATAATGGAGGCAGTCGAAACAGATAGATTGTCTTAATTGCAGTTTCTACTGTATTAGGATAGCCTAATTAGACAATAGCCTATGCAATGTAATCAAAAGAAGCCACAGCTGTTATTAAAAGCTGTCAAATCAGTCACTTGATGTGGTGTGCCCCTGACGCCATGTTCTTCCATCAAAGACAGTAAAACCCTTTGTAGCACCAGTTTATCGTGTAATTCAAACAGCATAAAAACAAGTGACAAGAGAGAAGTGTCGCGAGTGACCTTGTCCGTTGATTTCATTACCGTAGTTACGGCTTTCTGTCACACTATTCACATATCTGCAATCAAGCTCGGATGGGCCTTGATCCGAGAGCAAATACTGGTCGGGTAGGTGGACGGGGGTTGATGGATTTCGTCTAGATGATACTGGGAATTTCACATGTAAGTTCCACTTTTAATGTTGGTAGCCTCACTTGTCATACTTCACATATATGCACAAAGTAGTGGATTGTCGGTGCGGGGGCTGTTGAGCCGCGTTTTGCAACCGGTTGCATTTCGCGTTGACGCGTTTTGCAACCGCTAACGCGTTTGCAATGGCAACCAAAAAGGGGCCTGGATCCGCGTTTTGCAACCACAACGCGTTTTGCAACCGCATATTGCAAAATGTAACCTGACGATATTTTTTCATATTTTCCACATTACTAACACACACACACATGCATTTGAGGGATGTTGCGTATATTTCTTAACATTATCACATTGTATGAACACTTGTTTAACATAATAAGAAAATGCATTGATTTAGCATTAGAAGATGCATTTTACATGCTATATGAGGCCCACATCACAGCCTCTTTTTATGCTCAGCATACATATTTAGCAATGCCATGTTGATCAAATTTAGGCTACTCACCCATATATGCAATTGTGTTTTTATTTTAACTGAGTACACATCATTTACAATGAATGGTATTGTTCTCACATTCACCACGGTAAAGCAGTTGGGGTAACTCTTGGAGTACTCCCAAAAAGATGGAGGCATAGTCCGTTGATTAAAATGTTTTTCTGTTGATTATTTGAATTCGTGGAACTGAGATTCATGGCCTAATAGGTATGTATCAAGACTATGCATGTATAATTAGATTGCACACTGTAAATGACGTCAAATTCTTCAATGTGTTCATAAAGCATGTTTTGATTTCGTAGTCAATTTGTGTGTAACTCTTGACTTAATGTTGCTATGCAAAACAACAACAAAGGTCGAGATATACCCACAACTTTATGAAAAAATTAAATCCTGCTTCATGAACTCATTGGAGAGTTTGACGTGCGTTCAATATGTGCAACCACATTATGTGCAATTATCCATGCATCGAGTAGATACATACCTACTAGCCCATGAATCTTATTTCCACAAATTAAAACAGAGAATTAAAATAGTCGCGCATGGCGAACTTAAGAAAACAATTGCATATATTGCTGATTAGCCTAAGCTAGATCCACATGGCATTGCTAAAACATATGCTGAGTATAAAAAGAGGCTGTGATGTGGGCCTCATATAGCATGTAAAATGCATCTTCTAATGCTAAATCAATGCATTCTTTAATTATGTTAAACAAGTGTTCATACAATATCAGAAATAGAGAATGTGATTTAGGGAGCCTATTCATGCAATTTAAGAAAGCTCCTATAGAAAAGGTTCATGTTAAGTATTGTAAAATTGCACTTGGTTTTAACAACAAAAGCTCCAATGTGGCGGTGAGTGGTGAATAGGGTAGATTTCTAATCATGATTGATATTATGCTACATTCATTAAAATTCTATATACATGTGAAAGAAAATAAGTCAAAAAATCCTTTATTACAGTGTGCTATGGTAGAAACTGGAATCCAGACAATGTAAACGGTTAAAGTTGATGCGGTGTGCACTTAAAACTTCTCCCGGTTTACAATTACATAATCTACAAGTAAAGGATATTCCGGTAGTAGCAAAGAGTTCGAAATATCTGTATGTTAATATGTGGAAGAAAGAGGTCCATGGTAATAATATAAAACCATTACATGGTAAACTATGTACATATCATAAGATTAAGCAAAACTTTTGTTATGAAAATTATTTAGATGATGTTAAAAATAGACATGATCGATCTGCTATAACTAAATTAAGAATCAGTGCACGTAAGTTATTTATTGAAAGAGGACGTTTATATTAGTTATATTAGGCCACCTCTTGACCGGAATGAGAGAATTTGCTCTCACTGTCTCATAAATAAAAAGGCACACATTGAGGATGAGTTCCATGCTTTAATAGTTTGTCCTAAATATTGTGAAAAAAGAAAAGTAATTTTTAACTGAATTGAATGTGATAATGTTAAGAAATATATACAACATCCCTAAAATGCATATGTGTATGTTAGTAATGAGGAAAATAATTAAAATATATCTTATGATTACATTTTTGGTTGCAAAACGCGTTAGCGGTTGCAAAACGCGTCAATGTAAAATGCTGGTTGCAAAACGTGGCTCAACAGAGGCTACTAACGTAGCGATAATATATCAGAATGAATTGCACTCGGATAGATTTGTATCTGGCGTGTATGCTCCCTCTTCTCTTGTAAAATTTAGTCCTCGTTTCTTTTTAGAACATAATTGCTGCTACGTCTACTATTAATGCACCAATTAGTGCTGTGTATACTTGAAAAGTAGCCAATCATTCTACACGTGTGCTTCCGTAGCCGAATGGATAGGGAGTTGGACTTGTTATAGGGTTCGATTCCCGGTCGGGCCTGGTGGTAGATGTTGAGAAAACTTACTTCTAGCAAGATATAGTGTGACATTAAAGGATGCCTTAAAGGATGCCAATGACCTGGTGTAGACGAGACAGTCATCCCAAGGTCATCATTCATCCTTCTTCCAGTCCATAAAACTTTTAAAATAGTGAATACTACAGACGACTGGTAATAAATCAGAACCAATAAAACATATCTTGCAATGCGTTAGTCATAATAAAAACGTTCAAAGCTCGAGGTTCAAAGAGTATTACATTCCTCGAAACACATAATTTGTCAAATAAAGCCGTGTGTATTATGCGTTTTCTAGGAAATAAATGATTATAAATCGCTGAAACAACTTTAATGTGAAACCAATTTTAAACAGTGAATTATGTAACTTATCGGCTATACCTGGACAAAGATTTTGTATGCAATGTTATTAGTTTCGTGGGACATGGCAATATCGGGAACTTTCGTGACATCGTGGATGTTTATTTGTGTCACCAAACATTTTTGTGTGATGAGAGACACAATAGGAATATCATCAAAAATATATTTGAGACCGTTAAGGTCATCGCATTGAGCGTAACAAAGAAATAATGAACTTAATAGATTTAACTCTCTCTTTTTTTCTTTTCTTTTTTTTTCAATTTTCTAAAATTGCTTTTACAGACTTGGCGCAGGGACGGATTCAGAAATTTGAGACCGGGGGGGGCTAATTTTCAAATTTTGAGAGCGGGGGGGGGCTAATTTTCAAATTTTGAGAGCGGGGGGCGGGCGGATTTGTCTGTGCGTGGGGGCAGATCCAGGTTTTTGGAAAAGGGACGTAAGGAAAACATAAGGAAAGGGGGGGCTCACTTACGGGATTTCATGAAAAACCCTATGAAAATGAAGTATTTTGGTGGGAAAAATATGGCAGGCGGGGGGGCTAGAGCCCCCGAGCCCCCGCTGGATCCGTCCCTGTGGCGTATGGAAGAGTCAAGAGGAGATAAGGTCAAATTATTACTTTGCAGACAAATGTGATACTGGCCTCATGGAATCAATTTTATTTTCACTATTCTGCATTTGCAATTGGTGAAAAAATAAGTGTCAAAGTTATACCTACATGTACATTTGTACAGAACACATTACCCATGAGAAGTCAGGTTTATTCATTAGAGAAGTTGTCAACAATACCAACTCAAAATGTCATGATCGTGAGGTGGTATATTACACACCTACGGTAGATCTTCGCTTTCAGGTCCGCTTAAATATCGCAATGATTATGGTAGAGACTACGGGGGGGAGGTAGCAGCCCCCCCCCCTCCCCCACCATTGAAGACAAATGTTTAATGATTTTCACCATTTCCGGAGAACGTGTGCCCTGTGTGTCGTGTGCGGAAATCCTGAATCTGTCGGTAAACCTGGTTAGATTTGGTACCAGACAGCAATAGAGTAGGAGTTCATCAATCACAATTTAATCAATGAGCATATATGAAACTTACACCATCATATTGCCTAGTCTCATATACTAGAATTTTCATGATGTTATTATAATCTGATGTAAGGGAGTGGGCGGGGTGGCTATTTTCAAAAGTATTGGTCATAATTTTAATTTCTGTGCCAATGTATGCATTAAAATGGTCCAGCAGCAACTGAGGTAGGTTCATTTAAATCTGAAAAGTATTAACGGAAGTCTAAGAACATGGATAACTGGCACTCCTTGACACTTCCACAGTCAAGAAAGACTATGGTAGTCTAATAGCTAAAGGTCTAACGTAAGCCTACACACACCTCAGTACCTGTTCTTGTGAAAATGTTGATGCCCATTTGTAATAAATTTTCTTTGTGCAATGTAAAAAAAAGTTACTAAAATCTCGCACCAATATTTGAAGTAAGCTTCTACATAGATCGACTTATACGTGAGTCCATAAGGTACAATGGCAGTAGGCGTTTAATATGCGCACGCACACTCTTTGCGCATCAGGTTTGGGGCATGAAAACAACAGCTTTTGTTGTGAGCTAATCTGGGGCTACATTTGCATTCTTCTTGTTAAATCGCTCACGACCATTGCTGGAGATTGTCTATCACTCGTTCTTTATTGCGTGTTCCTTTTTTTCTCTCAATCTGACTAATTTCTACATTTAGAACTTATTTATACAGATCTATGTACAATGGTCTGCAATGTTGGGCTATTACGTGTTGTAGTAGCAGTACATTGAAATCCTTCTAGATGCCGGCGTCAAAACCTAAAGATACGTCATTATACCTCGTCACATTTTAGTGTACATTTTAGTGACGTGTCGATCGGTTGACGTATGTCGATGTGGTGGCGCGCGCATCTAGCAGAACAATGATGGGGGGGGGGGGCTGTTCCAAATGGGTTCAATGGGGATGTGGTCAATTTTGAATGGACTCTTGTGGTGGTCTCTTTTCCAAGAAATTGGACGCCGAGAAATTGTCTTATGATAGAAGTGGTCTCAATAGAGCGGTGGGCTGAATTACTTTATTAGAGATCTTACGGTATGGCTGTCTTCTTTAGCGGGCGCATGCCTTAGCAAGTGGTGTATTTGTTTTTAAACCCAATTACCCTTACACCTTTACAATGCAGGTTTCTTCAATCCCAACACAAATTAAACTTTCTAATAAATATATAGATCTACTGTAATTGCTTTGCAGCGCGTCTTTAGCCAAAACTACACTTCAAACAATACAGCATCACTTTAAAACTCATTACAGTAATATAAGAACTCAAAACTGTTTTTTGCTTTTCCTGACAAGATTTATGCACCACTTCCCAGCCATATACATAATCGATGGCTTTCGTGGATTAGCGTGCAAGTTATCCCTGTTAACATTTGCATATATTCAACTTTCGCAAAAAAGGCAGTGTCAGTGATTCATTTCCGGGTGTAACACATGACAGTAGGTGAGGATTTTCTCACTTCCGGTGACAGGATTATGAGCCATACCCTCACACAATTACTTATATGGAAAATGGGTTTGATAGGAATTGCTGTATTTTCTATCATTGCTATGAACACTGTTAACAGCCTATAAAACACACTTAGCATCATTACGACGGTAGTCCAATAGGATCTTCCATTTGGGCGGGGTATGAAATAATGAAACCAGAATAGTATAGTTCTTAGAACCCCCAAGCTCCTAATTTTGTTTAAAAAATGATTATTTTACACCCCCTGCCCCTTTTCTTCAAACACTAATAAAGGTACTTTCTTCTCCGGGCCTCTCCTATAAGAGAAACGTCACAGATTTTTCTTTTTCACGCCGACCACAAAACCCTACCCTCCCGTAAAATATCAAAAAGAGTTTTCCCACCCTCCCCTAGGTTTTTTTTCCTTACCCCCCTCCAAACACACACACACACTTTGTGGGGCATGATAATGGTAGCCCCCTAAATCTGTCCCACGATATCAAGAGTGCTCTTATAAAACAAAGAGAAAACCTCTTCAAACATCCAAACAACTGTTATGTTCACATACGCCGCCATTCGTGCTACAATGGCATGTTTTACCTGTAATAAAGTATTCAAAGCTGCGTTGAAACCATCACTACATCATAGACAGCTGAAAAGTTGCCAGCAAGACGTCATGTAGAGAAGTCATGTTGACCACAGTCTTGAGATTAATGCGCAACTCAAAATACTGTTTGTGATTAATATGGATCAATATTGGCCTTGCTAATCACATGCAATATGTACACGGGCATGGTGGCAGGTGATTAATGGTTTTGTTTTAGGTTATGCTACAGTAAAACCTAACCATACAACTTCAAATGAATATCACTTCTCTATTGATACCACCTTTATAATAAGACCAGTGGTCTTGATTCCAAACCTACATAAAGACACCACCATGACATTCTATAAAGAGATCACCTCTCTATTGAGACCGCGTGAGACCAGCCAACGGGTGGCTCTACGTGTATTTGAGACGGTCCGCTGTATTACCTAGACCTCACAGTCTTGGAGTCATGCCCGTGTCTAAAAATCGTGCCTCGTATACACTACAGTTCGCGTGTCTATGAATTGTGGGTATTTTTAGACAAACAAACCAAATCACGTGATTTTAATAGGACGAGTGAGCGCAGCGAATGAGACCTGTTAACAGGCCACAAAAGGTGAGATAATCTCCGATATCCTACAGCCACGAATATAATGACCTTTTTCTCCCACGTATATGGTGTCATTAAAGTTTACTAAGTCACATTCATCATGATTTAAACGTATTTGTGACCAACAGTGGCGTGTGTCTACATGATAAGTCACTAGGAGTGGTACAATAGCAGATTGGAACCAGCTCCCTAGAGACACACTGTCATCCAAATCACTGGAGGTCTTCAAGAGTACGATTTCCTATGTGTCTCATGCTCTACCTTACTAACCCCTTTCTTTTCATCTCTGCTTTTATCTTGCACTCTACTAACATTTTATACCCCCCACCGTACGTTTATTCTTTATTTGTCCCACTAACACCTATCTCTTTCTCTCTTCTCTACGCACCCAACCTATAAGCATCTAGCCAGATGGAAGGTTGCAAAATCTGTAAATCTGTAGGACAATTAGGTTATGCGGCTATTTTCAGACCACAAAGGTTGAAAAGTAAGCAGATGTACAAAGTGCATGTTAAGCCTTTATCAACTAGAGTGCTACGTTGCTACACGTACCGAAAAACCAACAAAGCGCGGGGGACAATGACTAACCAAAATGAACCAAACTATTGATTGCAGTCATGGTCCAGTTGTAGCTATATGAGTCACAAGTTTCACGGCAATTTTATTATCGTTGCTGCCATCTGGTGTTTAAAAACAATAACTTTACAACTTTATGAATAACATTATAGTATAAGTAGTTCCTTTGTGGTAAAATTATCCAAATAGTAGCGCATTGATTCTCAATTGCTCGTACCTGATTGGCTGAAAAGTGCGGGATTGCAGGTGGCTTAAAACGAGAAATCAGGGAATATGATAGTCAATTCATTCATAAAGATTGTCAGAAGTGGGAGAATGATATGTATATATGCGAACTGGGGTGAGGGACCAGGAAGTTAAGACACAATAGTAAGAGTGCACATATTGGAGTACGACCATTTTTGTGATAAATCCGGAAAATGCGCCAATACTTATTACTTCATGATTTCATTATAGCAGCCGTAGTGGAATTCTAAAAGTAAAAGAAAAAAAGAACGTTAGTGCAATGAAGTGATGAACCATAAAAAAGAATTTTTAAGACTTAATAACATCTACATTGCATCAAGGCCAGTCTCAGAAAGGTAGGGCTTCTGGGTTTTCATAAATGCGCTGATTCGATGGGATGAAGTAACCATAATACTGATTTTTTTTTGACCACCCTCAGCCAACAACCAACTTTGTGCAAAAACTGGATTTGCAAGTACATTGTCTAAAAGCAAGTCACACACGTGTAATATGATGTAACCTGCTCGTTTGCAAGTACACACACGTTCAATCAATAGAAAAATGTCCAGGACATTCGGGGGTGAACTATGATTTTTTACAAACAGACAATAACCATTATTAACAACACACTGGAATCACAGTTATGTATGAATGTTACAACCTCAAAAAAGAAACAACACTGAATCAACAAGCATAATTATAACTAGATCAAAATTGCTCAGAGAGCACAGCATTGCTAGAACAATATTGACTAATGGGCAGTAAAGATGTTTACTTTGCCATCTAAGCTTTAAAGCAGAAAAAAGTCTTATTTGATGCGGGATTCTCTCTACATCTATGTTCTTGACATTGAATTGCAGATGCTTTCTAAACATTTCTAAAGTACATGTCTATCGCCCATGAGTCAACATAATATGGTAATGCTGAGTTCTCTGAGCACCTTTCATTCAATATAACCATTATTCCAATTTGATGGTCAAGTTTCAAACAGTATTGACACTATAGTGGGAAATTAGAATGACAAATAGTTGAAATGGCTCTCTGGAATGTGAAATTTAGTAGGCAAAGTGCCAATATTGAACACTGTTGATGTACAGTAGGCATGTAAGCACTGTACCACCGTTTGACAGAAAATGTTGAAAATGAACCAAAATTGACCCTGTGGAAAGCACACTTTAATTGGCAAAATGCCCAAAATCAAATTACTTCAGTGTCGCGTCATACCAAACAATTGTGAAGTTGGAACAAAATTGGTTCACCGGTATACACTCTAGCTTGCCTGGAGATATACATAGTTACAAAAGAACGGAACACAAAGCTTTGCTTCAGCAGTTGAAGCGACGCAACAACGCTTTTACTTATGCACAAGCGCAACACCTTGCATAATATGAGAAGAACACCACCTCATCACAATTACATGAGCATGTTTGTTACACATCACACGGGATTTATTCCACATAAAGGGAACACTGAATCATTGCATTTACGCGTAATGAAGGCGCACGCACCTCCCCAATCCAGCTGCACACAAAGGGGATATGTAGTCACATGTGCTTAATTCAGCCATCTGCGTGAAGATAATGTTGGGTGGTGCTGTATATGGTCAACGTTTGTGCCTGTAGGGCATTGTGTGTGTGTGTGTTTTCGCTTATGTGTGCGAGTGTATGGTTTGGGATTTGGGTATGGCATGGGGTTGAGTGGGGTCTTTGGGGAGAGGGTGGAGGAGGGGTTGGGTGCGCCTTGTTCAACTCTACATGGGTACCGGGCGTAGCCAAGATGCATATAAATCTCAAAGACTTTTACTCCTCATAGGCGGGTCGAGGAGCTACCCGCCCTCTTCCCTCCAGAATATTTCATTTTAATGGTGTGTTTTGCGGCATGCCTGTTAAAGATTGCGCGTATGAAACCCATAACAGTTTGCCCCCCCCCAATTCTTTCATGGATCCCACTGTAAGACCTACCACTAGGAGAACCTCTATTATGAGGCCGTCTCTGCAAAGAGACCAATTCTTTAATAAGACCATCTCTATAAGAAGACCACTTCTGTAAGGAGATCAACTCTCACGGTCCCGAACCTTCGTAAAGAGACAACTACCTCTCCATTAAGACCACACTACCGAGCGTGGTCTTCTTAGAGAGGCTCTACAGTAACGTAACCCCCTTTCCCCTAATCCCCTACAGTAAATACCTGGATCTTCCGCCGTCGCCGCCGCCGCCGCCGGTTGCAAAGAGATCCGCGTCCGGAGCGTCTGGATGGGGCGACACCGGACACTGATCCGGGGATTACAGAGGCGGCGGCGGACGTGGATAACAATTAACAGAGTGTGTGGGTGACCGCGCATTTTCAATTAGCAGTACATTAGAGCATTCTATAAGGAGGTTCTTTCTTTTTATTTCCTCTTCTTTGAAAACAACAACACCATTTTAACAGTACTTATTGACACCTGTAGATTTGCAAATGCAGTATTGAAACGTGCTCTTTGTTACGGACAATACAAAAAATATAATAAAGTACAGTATAACAGTACATTTACGCTACATGTGACAGGTGCTTTTACATGTAGCGGGAAATGAACTGTCAGCCTCGAATTGTATCTAGATAATGAGAACAGGCTGCCAGTAGATGGTGGGTGGGGAGCGAAGGAGGGTAGGTGATAAAATGGCTTTCAAAAGACACAGTGCAATGGAAAGCCCATTACATTTATATTAAAAAAAAAAGACATTACCCAATAGACAGTGTTGTTGTCCTCCGTCTATGTGTTGTTGTTGCGTGCCAGGCATGGAGATTGGCCCGTCCCCTCTTCATCCCCCCGTCTTCAACCCACCACTTGGCCCCGCTATCACACTCGTTCTCTCATCTTCACCTTCAGTGACATTTCTTGGGTTGGGCCCGATTACGACATGGGGTGCCAAAATAGGTTGCTTGTCCTTGCGTCCATTTTGAGACATTCCAAAATGTGAGGATTTGGTGGGGGTATGCGCGCGCCCGTGATTTCTCAATGTTTGCAAAATGGTTATAAAACATCTTTTCAGATGAGAGAAGCGTTCACTCTTTTATCTTTTCAGTCATTATGTCTACGGTAGTATAGTTTGCTACCTTAGTGCAACAACTGTGTAAGTGACATACCATATAAATGTCGGAATTATGATGCCCATATGAAGACGTATGTACATGATTTATACTTGAAAGATATCAGAGTAGACGTTGGAAATCCAAAATGATCCTGTATTGTGTCACTTTTTATTGTCATGATGAGAGAAGTATGCGTGTCTCATGTCTGTTTAAGGATTTTCCAGTACATGTACGTCAATTTTAGAGGGTACAGGGGGTAGAAAACTTTTAGCCTGTATAGGGTCCTATTTCTATTGGCCAGATGAGTGCTGTGTTATTCCATTAATTTGTCACTTCTTATTGTGACATTTGCTGCTTTCTATGTGTCACTGTGATCTTAATAACGTGGTGAGCAATTTCAGCAAAAATAGCTGTAGTGAATAGAAAAATAGATTGAATTTTGTTTAAATCAACATTTTAAATATGCACTGAATGGATTGAAATAACAAATGATTCATGTTAATAAAGCCTCATATATTATATTTTGTAAAAAAAAGGAGAGAGCGAGGAATGTTTCAAATAAAACTGGGTGAGTCGAAAATGGCAATCAAAGAGTGATGAGAGAGTGATGAGAGAAAGGGTTGGAAATCCATCAAAGTCAGTTTTGACTTTCAAATTAAGTACAGTGGACAAATTTTGCATGATGTTAAGTGTCCTATAGAATCTATTAACATGCGCAGATCCACTAGGACGCAAGGTGCGCCTCCCCCTCTTTTTTACCAACACAAAGATATTTTTTTCATCGTTGCGAATATTTGCACATAAAAAACATGTAATGATATGGGCTCACCCCAGCCATTGTGTGAAAACCTGGATCTGCCAGTGATAAATTTGTTTGAGATACTAGTATGACACCTCTGTGTCAAAGGGACTTGGCGGAGTGTTGACAAAACGAAGAATTTGACTATATTTTTACTATTACTATATTATAACAGTAGCACGAGGAAAGGTCAAATGTAGCCCCATTCAAATGCATTACAATTGCATCTTCCACTTAAGGCAAACATAATGGAAATTGTGACTGTCCCATTGTAATCGTTATTCGCATATTTAAAGAATACATTTTGCCACCACAAACTCTAGACTAGGACTATAGAAGGCTACAAACCCTTACTCAATTCTTCCTGCACATTGGAATCTTTATATGAATGCTGCATACATTGATTATCAATAATCCCATTCTCATGTTGAAACTAGAGATGAACACGGGTTGCAGGGCAGAATGTTCCCACGAAAATCATTTGTATCCTCCAATTAAGACCACCTCTATAATAAAGCCACCGAAGCCACCAACAGCCACCACCATCATCACCCTAGCCTCGCCCCTATCCCACCCCCGAAAGGAAAGGGAAAAAATGTAAGAAAATCTTCATTTATAAAAAGGGGTTTTAGCATTACATATCGGACTCCGCTAAGTTTTGTGCATCCAAAATAAAACATGAAAATAATATAACTATGGTTGTGCCCAATGTGCCCCTTTGCACTTCTTTTTTTCCAAATCTTGGATTTGTCAGTGTGTTTCAATAAGAATATTTTACATGGGCAACTGAAAGTGTCACTATACCTATTGTTGTGGAGTATTCTTGTGTTTTCTGCAATATATATGAATGATATGATCGTTTTTATATCTATTGCATAGAAAGGCGTCCCGTGTTATATTAAATTGCTTCTAAATGATTCAATTCAGCAAGTAATCTAATTCTAGCCAAATTTGAGGACAAGTGAACTTTTGACTAAATGGTTTTGCATTCATTTCATTATACATACTCAAGTGCAAATGTGTAAAATGAAAATATCTCACATTGTAAACTGTGGCTCTTACTAGAATTGAGTATGCAAAAGTAACATCCTAAACGACAACATGTCACTGAACTAAGTATTCAAACTTTGTGCTTTGCCATTCAGAAAAAAAAATCAAAGTAAAATATTTTCTAAGAAGACAAAAACATTTAAGACCAGTCCACAAGTTATTCTGCATTTTTGTACATAGGAATTATGTTCGTGTGCCTATCAAAAATAATAAAATCAAAAGGTCAAATAATTATGAGCTTTTCTCTCAGAATTGTCAGATTAGAAATCTTCAAGAACAGCAATAAAACATGAAGGTTAATCATTTGATATTCAGTAGGAAACACCTTTAATAATTCCCGTTCTACAGTATGATGCATTTTATAGTATTCATTCTCGGTCGTAACGACAGCTAGTTTATGAATAAGCTCAATTTTAATTACAATTATTTCAACAAGACATCCCATCTAAACTTATAACACCTACAACTTGTGGCGACCTGTCTCTAAATCTAAATGCATATTTCATTACAATTATACATCACCTAATATAAAGACCTCCACATTTGTAAAGGCAGACAACATGCCAACAACAATGACTTGTTTGTGTCACTCACAAACCTTAGCTCCCTGTACAAAAGGTCTTGTCTACAGACGCAACTCTTAAGGACACCTCATTAAAGGTGCTGGATGTAATTAGTGACAGGGATAGGGTAGATGTTTAGAATCAGAGAGAGGGAAAGAATGGCAGTGGCGGACATACTCTACCGCTAACGATGTGGCTGCTTGTGGCACTGTACAATGGCCTGTGATACAAATAACAATGCGCAACTGATTAGAGATGGGGCTGCACTGGCAGATCCAGTTTTTTGGAAAAAGGGGAGGGGGGCGCACTTATGGGATTTCATGGTTTTCGTACGCGCGATTGGTGGCAGACATGCCAAAAACCTTACGAAATGAATGTTCTGTTAATTAGGTATGCAGTATATAACAAACAATATAGACAAACAATGCTTACAAAGTGAAGAAGGGAAAGGGGGGGGGGCATGAGCCCCCCTGGATCTAGGATATAACTATGGGATAAAAATGGTGTTATAAGGTGTCAAGAAACCCCACATCTGTCATTTTATTGCCTTACATTTCACATCCCTCATTTTGGCATTTTTTCAGCCTTTACCATCCACCACATCCCACTTCCTTGAAATCTGACATCCCTTACTTTTGGCTTTATTTTCTCCTCATACCTCTTTTGTTCATGCGTTTCTCCCACCTCCCAGTTCCTTATAACAACCCCCATGCACCTCCTTCTTTGAAAGGATCATCTTGATATCCACAAAGTATCTGAACAACTGAAGATTTGTGAAATTGGCTGGTCAGAGATCTGTACTATACGCAAGATGTAGAAGTGGTATGAAAGGTAAAATTCCCTCTACTCTTGTTTACATGTGACAATGGCCCGTGTGTGGTAAAGTGCATATGACGTGAATGTTGACAGACTTCTATACGCACGTAATTAACAACAGGCAGTTGACATTTACA
Source organism: Streblospio benedicti (assembly GCA_019095985.1). Classification (NCBI taxonomy): domain Eukaryota; kingdom Metazoa; phylum Annelida; class Polychaeta; order Spionida; family Spionidae; genus Streblospio; species Streblospio benedicti. The sequence continues at coordinate 57,096,030 of CM032666.1, read as the reverse complement.
AACCTCAAATGAAGCGTGATATTTACATGCCAAATCGTACCGATTCCGTCACAACACATCGTAATGTAATTTTTAGATGGCATTCGTCATTTATTGTGAGAAATGTATGACACAACGTCAACAATTTTGAAGCTCCTAAAATTAAGGGGATGTGAAGCAACACGTTGGTATCATTAGGATAATCCTTGCCACAGCCTGGCAGGTAACAAACCTCATTAGCTGATGGAAGATAACACTATCGGGACAGTCTTATAAATCGGGACAGTCTTAAAAATTGCAATGTATTATTAATGGGAAGTAATGAAGATACAAAGTTAACAAGTAGACGGACGTCATAATATCATCGTAAAGCTTTTATAGTGATAAAGAATCTCTTACCATACTTTAAAAATGGAAACTAACGTGGTAAATCATCTTTTCAAAAACGAGAAAGGAATCACCAACCTGAAATAGTGACGCCAGACGACATTTGCCATTTGCGGGACACTATTTAATGCAACTATCGTATCTATATTTGTAGTCAGTGGCTTTGATGTGTTGCAAATAGAAAGACAAACAATTCAAAGTGAAGCTATTTTCGCATGTATCCTGTAGAGCCTCCAGTTAAGACCACCTCTATATTAACACCATTCCCATGTCAAGAACATATCTCACAGTTCCAAGGCTCCACAACGAGACCCACCATGAACCTCACACAGAGAGATTGCAGGAGACCAGTTGAGACCGGTAACTGGGTGGTCTTGATTGAGAGGTTCTTCTGTACTGACACTAACGAGATACTACAAAGGGACACTGATGCCAGTACACAAAATTAACAGGTTGTTATACGGGATGGGGTGAGAGATCAGAACATCTTTCACTGAGAATGGCACGCCAGTACCCGTTTTTGAGGGATTTGAGGAGAGGCAACCCCCCCCCCCCCCCCCCCCCCGAGCTGGGGAGGGCGGCGATGGAAGTGCATTTGATCTCTTCTGGACCTGTTTTGTGGAGTGGTAGTGGTAGAAAGTGTGTGTCCATATGAGGGGTAATGGGGGGGTATGGTTGGTGTATACTAACGGGAGCTGGAGTGAGGGGTTCGGGGAGGATGAAGAGGGAGGAGTACTTAATGTGTTCCGGATCTCATCTGTTTCAACCCGAGCAGCGCCGGGTAGTTTACTATAAAATGCTGTAATGCTAGTAAAAAATGTTTCACTAAATGGACACCACAATTACGAGTACGTTGTAATAAGGAAATGGGATATGCGGAAAGAATTCCGAAAAAGAGGGTTGTGGGGAAAAACAGAAAAGAGGGATATGGGATTTTTTGAGATGCCAGATGTGAGGTGTATTAGAAAATTTGTGTGGTGTGAGGAAAAGGGTCAAAGATGTAATGGGGAATATGGAAAATAAGACCAAAGATCAGGGGTGTGGAATTTTTCAAACCGTTGACGTTCTTGTTGAAATATTACTGATGGACAACAAATAAAATGCTCTAAAGCATTCATACCAATAAATTCAAACACACATGGTATTGTTTCACATTGCAAATACTCTATTATCTTATTAATTTTGCGTGTAATTGTATAAATATGACACATAGAAAAGAAAATGATGTAAACTGGCTGAACACACAAACGAACTGTGAGAAATGTACCGAAAACGCTACTGGCACTGCATATTGCCGAACCGGTCCATTACGTTTGTCGTTTCATAGCTTACGTTATACACGGAACGTTTAACGTTTGACCCATATATTTGCTATATGAACTAGGAGGATGTACACGCTACATTTCTCCCATCATGTAAAAAAGATGTTTTTCTTGAAAAGTTATAGTTATTAGGGTCCTATAAAATATATATATATAGATGCCCCCTCCAAACATGAGGGCGGCCATGAATAAAACCGTCCTCTTCGTTCTGGTAGCAGGGCTTTTTGCTGGGGTGCTCACCACACCGATGTACACACGATTTGATATTGATCAGCAAAATGACAGCATCAACCATTTTGCACAGAATAATCATGTACCACCCGGAGCGTCTGCCGAAGGCAATAATGTCACAAAGGCAACGTGTGCATTGCCGCTACAACTGAGTGCAACTTCGACAGAAAAAGAGCTGTTACTACTTGAAAGACGTACCGAGTTCATCATGTTTGGCCACACACGATTTGATGTTGATCAGCAAAATGTCATCATCAACCAATTTGCACTGAAGAATCATGTACCACCCGCAGCGTCTGTCGAAGTCAATAATATCACAAAGACGGCAACATGTGCATTGCCGCTACAACCAAGTGCAACATCGACGGAGAAAGGGCTGTGGCAACTCGAAAGAGGTACCGAGTACATCATGTTTGGCCACACAAGATCTGATGTTGATCAGCAAAATGTCATCATCAACCAATTTGCACTGAAGAACCATGTACCACCCACAGCGTCTGTCGAAGTCAATAATATCACAAAGACGGCAACATGTGCATTGCCGCTACAACCAAGTGCAACATCGACGGAGAAAGGGCTGTGGCAACTCGAAAGACATACCGAGTACATCATGTTTGGCCACACAAGATCTGATGTTGATCAGCAAAATGTCATCATCAACCAATTTGCACTGAAGAAGCATGTACCACCCGCGGCATCTGCCAAAGGCGATAGTGTCGCAAAGAAGACGAAAGGTGCATTGCCGCTACCGAGTGCAACATCGACGGAGAAAGGGCTGTGGCAACTCGAAAGACGTACCGAGTACATCATGTTTGGCCACACAAGATCTGATGTTGATCAGCAAAATGTCATCATTGACCAATTTGCACAGAAGAACCATGTACCACCCGCAGCGTCTGACGAAGGCAATAGTGTCGTGAAGAAAGCCACTGGAGAATTGCCTCGACGGAGAAAAGGTTGTGGAGTGCAACACCGTACAAGGAGAAAGGGCTGTGGCAGCTCAGAAGACCATGCCGAAGTTCATCATGAACCATGGCATTGTAAGGTGGGTGAACAATGAATTTCAGGATTGGAAGATTTATGGTGAAAGTCGTATGTCTGTTGGCTATGATTATGTTTTGAACGTTCTACAGCGCATGGATCCAGTTTGGACAGATATGAAATTATTTTATGGTGCTGTAAGGGAAGTGACAATAGAAGATCTGAAGCAGACGATGGACGACATTGTAGACTATATTTTGCTCCCACCAGTAAATTATCTGATCGATTCTATTGATATAACAATACAAGAGTTTAGCAACGCTTTCGAAAAATTATTCACATGTTTACACAAATTCTATTGCAAGTCCTGTATTTTCATGACGGACATGCAGCTCTTCTGGACTGTAGTTTTTGAGAAGATCGAAGACCACATGATGAAAAATGAGCACATACGAATGACAATCCATTTTTATATGAACAGCGTTAAACCTACTGTGTCTTCCGTGGTTCAATCCATACACAGAGTGTCATGCACGTTGTTTGACATTTTAATGTCAATGTTGAAAGCAATTGAACCATATATTACAGACAGCCTCTTCAAAGTCAACAGTACACTGGTTACGGCTGCTCATAATGCTGAAACGAACATGGGAAAACTGCAAACATTGATTACCCAAATGAAGATTTGGGATGTGGAATTTGAAGCAACAAATGATGAGATCACCGACATGATATGCACAGAGTGCGGTGTCATAGAAAATCTCAAAACATTTCTTGATACAGGACTCAATCAAGTAGTGGAAGTTATACAATATTTCCAACACTGTTTTTCGAAAATAATCACGTACATGAGGTCAATGAAGTTCTTCCGGGGATCGGTGTATAAAGAAATAAAGAATGATACAGATGCATCTGGATATCAGCTCAGTATAGGCTTTAGAGCGTATAACAACACTATTGCATTAGGATTGGACGCATCAAAACACATACTCAACGTCGGTCTGAACACATCTGAATACATACTCAGCAGAGCACAGAAACTGCCAAACCAGATGTTGAACTTTTTATCGAGTACGTTCACGAAGACAACTATTTGTGAAAAAGTCAACAGTACACTGGTTAAGGCTGCTCAATACGCTGAAACAAGCATGGGAAAACTGCAAACATTGATTACCCAAATGAAGATTTGGGATGTAGAATTTGAAGCAACAAATGATGAGATCACCGAAATGACATGTGCAGAGTGCGGTGTCATAGAAAATCTCAAAACAGTTCTTGATAAAGGACTCAATCAAGTAATTGAGGTTATACAATATTTCCAACACTGTTTTTCGAAAATGATCACGTACGTGAAGTCAATGAAGGTCTTCCGGGGATCGGTGTATAAAGAAATAAAGAACGATGCGGATCCATCTGGATATCAGCTCAGTATAGGCTTTAGAGCGTATAACAACACTATTGCATTCGGATTGGAAACATCAAAACACATACTCAACGTAGGTCTGAACGCATCTGAATACATACTCAGCAGAGCACAGAAACTGCCATACGAGATGTTGAACTTTTTATCGAGTACGTTCACGAAGACATCTATTTGTGAAAGAGGTGAAGAGTGTACAAGCACCGTGAATTCACCATCTGCCACGATTCTGGACACCTCTCTCAGCACTGCTAGAGACACTTTAGTTGTCATCTTTACCAAGGTAGAAAATTACGCATTACTAGTAAAGACTGTCACAGAAGAGGTTATTTATGAAATATTAGTATTAACCATTTCTCTTCTTAAATATATGTTTATCGCAGACTAATCTTATAAGGGATATCTATATGAGCATCTCACTGTAATTGCAATGCAAGTTTTTGTGGATTCGTTTACTTTGTATTTTTTTCTCTTCAGTAGGCAGACTGATTACGAAACTGTCATTGATTTTATAATTGTATTTATTTTCCCGTGAATGCTCATATTTGGACAATGATTGTAAACAAACAATCACAATCATACTGAGACAAAGTAATAATTTTACAATTTACAACGCACGATAACATTAACACTTAAGCAACATTATTATTATCTAAGTGTTGTAAATGAGTTTATGTTCAGACAATGACTACCAGTACATGTACATTAGATTGCATTTTGACTACTAGACACCTCGGAGCTTTATGTATGCAGTATGATAGTATTTATTTTTCTATGTGATTATATTTGATTGCTTCATAATGTTATCATTAATTTTTTATGTAATCCTATTTGATTGATTTATAATGTTACCATTAATTTTTCTATGTGATTATATTTGGTTGCTATATAATGTTACCATTAATTACTGTAAAGGCAGCCAGATAAACAAAGATCAACCCAAAACACCACGTTTCTGTGTTAATGCTAAAAGTCCATGAAAAGATGAATTACATGAACAAAAATGTCCAATGAATACCTTTATCAGTGCTTTATCAGTTTTCGCTGAAAATGTTATATATCTAATCTTATCAGAATGAAATACCGGCAATGTCATTTAAGGGGGTTCTGGTGAGACCCCCACTACCCCCTCCACCCCCACCTCTACTCCTGAGTAAGGGCCTGTATATTAAAGAAACTGCGTAGACTTCATTGGTAAACACGATAAATAGAAATCTTTATGTATAGATATTATAGATGGTCACAATCATGTTCGTAAATAGATTTTAAAACCAACCACTTCCTGTTCATGAACCTCTTGCACAATCAAATCCATTTAACTCTTGTCATATTGTTCGGACATCAACTTAAACATCTGGCCAACGTATATCAACGGTGACATCTTGATATCCTGCAAGAACATTGTCAGACACCAACTGGAACAAACAAAATAAACGCCTTATACACTTGTATTGATATGGAAGGAACTTGATTAGCTATAATGTCACCAACCCACCTGATACTTGTACTTCCCACGTCCAAGCTTGATTTTAGTCTCCCTTAAAACACGCAACCAATCGGCTTGCTTGTTCATCACACTTATCTTTCTTTCAGGAGCTGCCACATCCATGCGTTGACAGATCCATTATGATCCTCTTTCCATATGTCCGTCGGTTTGTCCAGACTGCTCCCCTTCTTGAAATAATAAGCACCCAAACATTGACTGCTGCCGCCTTTGCTGCCTTTCATTTTATATTTCTTGAATGAATCATCTTCATCTCGGTACTTATACCATGTGTGTTTTTTTCATTTTGTCGTAATCGTGAAAGAAGTACGTGCGAATCCATATCCAAGTCTCTTATAATGTCATCCACTTGGTGTTCACACTCAGTGCCATAAAGCACGCGTATTGCCGAACTTGCAGCAGTGCCCTCACGGGTTGGGGTATCCACAATCTCTCGGAAGTGTTCTCCACTGTGGACGTAGTAATGAGGTCCGGCTAAGGTCATCATCGGAAATACAAAGCTTACTAAAGCAAATACCCACATGTTAGATTTATTATAAGTCACCAATCACACCTATCAACTTATATGTTTGTATTGTCGACTAAGAAGTTTTCATGCGTACAAATTAACTCTATAGATTGGAAATGCAACTTGAGGTGGGATCACCCCAGTATACATGTGCATATATTTAGTTCTGTCTCCAGTTTAACGGAACGCTCCTGGTGGTAAGCCTTCGACAGAGAAAAAAAAAAGATTACACAGAAAACTTGTTTCAGATGACAACTGTCGGAAGCATTTAAGGAGTGTGTTGGTCAAAAATAGGTGAGCTGTCCGCCATCTTTGATTTTGAGAACTTTTTTTTGCACGTACATAATCGTCATGGCCCCTACTAAGGAGGAGGAAATGTCAGCCGCAAAGAGGATAAGAACAGGTGCAGCTGGCTGGCTTACCCGAGCCTGCAAGGAATGTGACCGTTTGGCCGGAACAAGATTGCAGGAGGTGGACATTACGGATTATGAGTCTGCTCTGGCAAGTCACAACACCAGACTTAGTGCTTGGGATGAGGCCGAGCAGAATGTGGAGATGTTAATAGTGGGGAGGAAGATCTATTAGCCGAGATTGAGCGTGCTGCTGATCATAGGGAAAAAGCGGTGAAGTCCAAGAACAGCCTCATCGCGGCATGGAGAAAGGCTCATCGATTGGAGGACGGTGACGGAAATTCGCAAGGGAGTGGTAGAACTATACAGCAGGCTATTAAACTACCTAAAATTGATTTGCCCAAATATGGAGGCGACATGCTGAAATTCACTTCATTTTGGCAGCAGTTTGAGTCGTGTTTGGATCAGCAGGAACTGCCTAATACTAAAACACGGGACGGAACGGAACGGAACGGTACATATCGTACGCATAACGTCCCGTGGCGTCCTGGAAGTTACTTTATGATGATATCCATTGTTTTCTATGGTAGATAT
>CM032666.1:57067682-57088654 GCA_019095985.1 Streblospio benedicti | reverse complement strand
AAGTGTCCACATCAGAAAAACACATCAGGAATAAAAACCCCGCCTGTGTATAATGCCAATCTGGCCCCCATTGTAGCACAATTACGCTAGCTTGACACTGGGCTTGAAGACATTTCCTTCGCCAAATGCATTATGCATTGAGTGTATCAGGAGAAAAGACCCTTGGCTTTGTCTGTGACACTAGATAAAGCTTTTTTACATGCAGTGGAAGTTTTCAGATGCAGTATTTATAGCAAAATTACTTGTTCTAATTTTACATCAAACTAGGTATCATCACTATACAGTGGAACCCATCTCTCGTAAGACAACCTGCGGTTTCAAGTGATCTCAATAAACAGGTGGTTGGTTGTTGTTGGTTTCTTCATAAAGGCTTGTGTCCCTCGGACGTGGTGTTATCATAGAGCAGGTCTACTTATAGAGGTGAATTTCATTGGAGGTTCTACTTTATATGATTTTAGAACTCAAGAATTGTATGCCATGGCACATTTCAGTTATTAGGTATAACATGATACAGCATGTATGTAAAAAGAGTATACGTCACAAGTTTCCTGTGGGCCACTGTTCCCTGCACGAATAGTCGTGTGACACTTACAGAAGCGTGCCGGGTGTCATATAAAAAACGACATATCATTGATACAGTAACTTATACTGCAGTAAATAGTGAGTAGCGCGTTAATGCAATACCAATACTATATTGAAAAGGGATTTAAAATGTTACTTTATAATACACCGTGCTTGGTTAGCCAGTTTTTGTGCAGTACAGTAGACTTCTTCGCACAGTTCCCGTAGGACACACCCATCCCTTACGTTTTTTTTTAATGGGATCCAAACAAGTACCAACTATTATTACTTATTCTTGAATGTGTTCATTGTGTTGGTTAGCCAGTTTTTGTCTTAGTACAGTAGATTTTAAATTCTCACAGTTCCCAAACAACGTATAGCTGTTGGCATCCTAGGATTCTGATCCTGAACGAGGATGGAACAGGATCAGAATATTTGACTTGTGACATTGCACGGGAAGAACATTCTGAGGATGCCAACAGTTGTTTGGCAAAACTGTAAATGTATTTTTAAAAAATCTAGTGTTGTGAGCAAAGAAAGATGAACTAAACTATTATTACTGCCATAAACACGAACGGTTTCCCGGTGCCAAAGTGTAAAAAGAAAATTTCTAGTACGATCTAATGTATATAATTTAGTCAAATCGCATATTATCGCCACCTACTGGCTGGGTGTGCATAAGTTATGCCATAAAAAAATGCATCCTAGATCGTGTTATAATTTCAATGAATTGTAGAAATTGTGTTTATCTTACGCAAATAAGCATTCTACTAGAAAGTCTGACAAACAGGATTTTAAAAATGAAGTAGTACATTACATTTTTGGCAATAGGCCTACAGAGTTGTTTTTTTGTAACAGATATACTGATCACAATGGCGTCACTACGGCATACTAAACCATGGCCATTAGGGCAAGAAGAAAACGTGTCTTCTTTTGAGGCATGGAAGGGAAATCTGACGCTACTTCCTTTCAGACGACTTACATGAAAGTGCGTGCATTTTGTATGTCACCATATTGTTTTTATTTCTCCTTTGTAGCTATAATATAATACTTGCACCTTTGATATTTGCCAAAATGTCACTAATAACCTCTTATCAGAGCGGATACTGAAACGTTGTCTAACCTTTTATATACACGTACAGTGGAACAGGGCTAAATAGGGGACTGGCCTCAAGTGGTCTCAATAGATATAAGGTCTATTTATGGAGATTTGAGCTGGACACTTCAGAAGAGTTTGGGACCACGAGTAAAACCTTGGCATGTGGACACCTCACTACTAGGGACACCTTGCAATTAGGAATACCGTTGTTTTCATTCCCCCCTTTGCTATATACACCGTCCTATAGGGACCCGGCGTCCTATCACCACCTATATGGGCAGCTTGATTTATGAACATGGGCTTGTAACGGCACTTTGTGAATGATAAAGCCGTGAAACCGACGATGCATATATGATGCCACTGAAATGCTTTACAAATGGACACTTTTCCGAACTTCCAACAACGTCCCTAATTTAATTATAAATACATGAATGATTCTACTACGATGATTGTAATCATGTATTGTATGGTAAATGTCTTTTGAATACAAGCGTATTCTTAAGCTTAATAACCCCATAGTAGTCGGATAAACGAGTCACATCAAGACATTATATATACTTCGTCCTTAATAAAAAAAAACAGCATGTCATTTTAGCTACTGATTAACATTTCACTTATTTGTATATTTAGAGCACATCCCGTATATATAATGTATAATATATAATATATAATATATAATATATAATATATAATAACGGATTCACAGTACTGGCGAAATGCTTCAAAACCTTCCAAATTAATGAGCTGTCCAAGCGTGCAGCAGATAGTGTGGAGTTTTACTAAATATATTTTGATTTGAATGTATGGACCCTACTGATATATTGGAACTAAACTCCAGGGGCCTAACCCCTTTCGTGGCTTACCAATAGATTTTAAGGGCTTATATGGGGTCAAAAGTAAGAAGCGCCTTCTCCGTGGATCCATATCTCCATTTTTAAAAACTTGGGTCACTTTTAATAGAATATCCGTAAATATTACATGCATGTTCGTGTGTGTGGTGTCAGTTATTTTCAATGTGCCACTTTGACATGCGAGAGTGGCTCTGATACATTACATGTATGTTCTTGGCAATAACTACAAAATGCTGTACACACTGTCGATTTTATACAATAATATGGAAGGGTCTTATCAAACGACAGACCTATTGAGTAATAGTGTACTTTCAACAACAATAAAACAAGCATGGTATTGGCAGTAAACAACACTTTATTCAATGTTCGTGAAAGATAGGAATAATTATCCTAAAGTTCGCCCGAGCTTGTGCTCTACTTCACTAACATACGGTCGTTCTCGTACAAACTTTGTGTAACAATAGATTTCTACAATCATATTTTAAAGAAATATGACACACTAATATTTATCTCAAAATATAGTAAATACAGTCTACACGAAACCTTATTCTATTCCATTGTTGGCGAATATAATAGCATCATTATTCATAACAATTTGGCAACTATAAACCTCATGACAACAATACATATTTGGATAAGAAAATAATACACTTTTATGTAATTATTTTGCAAACTACATTTGTACAGTCCATGAACGATTGCATTGCTTCTTAGTGTCCTATTTGACATGGAGACCTTCTTCATTTTAAATTAAATGTTACACATGACTACTTTGACAAGATGCGTATAATAATACTGACTAATACTAAATATGACCCTTGCATCGTAGTCTTATAATATGGCATACAGCTGGGGTTATCACAGAGTTGCATAAAAAAAATATTTACAATACTGTTAACGCCGTTTAACATCGGCTACAATAATAGTAATGACACTGCACATACGTGACCTACTCAATCAACCAATTAACGATCTGGAAACTAGATCAAATAGTATAATGCATTGTCTGCGCCTGCGCAAACAATAAAACTACAGTTTTAAACTTATAAAGTATGGCAAAGTATGTCATTTTTGTTCCACCATTTCACATAAACATAGAAATTATCCAGATATGCACAATTCGCATTAACTAAATTAATGCCAATGACTTTTTGTGAACTTCACGTATACACTATATATATGAAATTTAGAAAACACTCTTTACATAATGCCTGAACAGGTCAGATTGGAAACTGGTAGAATTTCTGATTGAGAATTGGAGCAACATAACCAAATGTCCCATGGTAGGACCAGCCCTACAGCACGCTACTGAGTTATATGCTCCAGACTATATCACATAAAGCTGTTGTCACCCATAAAAAAAACATACAAAATAAAATCAAATGTTTTGTGTTTATGTATAATAAGGTTCAGTCTTTCATGAGTGATTGTGAAAGAAGGTATTCCAATGGATGCTAAGCATGATTGGAAAAGATCGAATAATGAATAAAATAATTCGTATAAATATAAGAAGACACCAGTTAAAAGGTGTTTAAAAACTAGAACGTATTCCATGGTACCGGGTACCATTTCTATTTGAATATGGGCTTAGCAGCAGCATAAAAATTAGAGTGAGTGGCTGGGAGGTGGTTACTCCTCTTTACCCAATACGAGACAGAGATCTTAACCCATGAACACTCTCGGCAACAAGTGCTGTTACTCCACAGATCAATAAAATAAATAGTGTGACTAGAATGACAAAAACAAAAACGGACAGTGTGCAATAAAATAACTTGCCGGATAAGAAAGAACATGAAAGCAAGCGCCAACAAAGCCTACCATACATAGTTCATAGAACGTTTGAGCAATCTAAAATAATGCATAAGGAAGATTGGGCCCCATTCTGTGTGCAATACAGTACCAACATGTGCACTGTAGACGTATTCGGTCCTGCAAGTGCCCCTTCAACCGTCTGAGTTTTTGGTCGACAAAAAGATGATATTGCATAACTTGCAACTTTATCTCTACAGGAACCTCTAAACTTCGATAGGCTTCATCGGTTTTTGAAGCCATGCTCTTTCTTATGGTGACGAGTGCAAGATCAGTAAGAGTTGCAGGGTTTTTTGGCTGATCGGATGGTTGTGGGTGACTAAAAGAGGTTAAGAAAGAGGGGTCAGCTCCATACTGTAGGAGTAACAGGACTTGCTGCCATTTCTTGTAAAGCACGGACCTATGCAGTAATTCTTGGCCATTGATTTCGATGGCATATTTGGAGATCAAACTTTTGAGTGTGTCCAATGGCACTTTACGCCATTTATGGTTTACTGCCAAGTAAAATGGCGTGTGACCCCCGTGGCGACTTACCTTATTCCTGTCTGCCCCATGTTTTAAAAGTGCAGGAACCACCTGCCAACGGGCCAGAACACATGCCCGGTGAAGTGCAGTGTGGCCCCCAGTGTCCTCCATATTCACGTTTGTGGATGACATCAGCTTGTGAATGATATGGTCTGGGGCGTCAAACTCAAATGCCACGTGAAGTGGGGTCCCCTTAGCCTCGCTATCACAATACTTATACTTAATGTCAACCCCATTATCAATCAGAAATTCTACCATCTCCCAATCATATTTACTCATTGCTTCGTAAAGAGTGTTGTGGTAGCTTTTACATTTCATGTTAAAGTGAAATGGTGGCAAAAGTGTCTTTAAAACATCCATGGGCGCAGAGTAGAACGCAGCCAAAAAAATGCCGTATCTCCACATGAATTTGTGCCAGTCACATCTGCTCCCCTCATAATGAGGTCAGTCACCAGCTCCCACTTTGACTGTAACACTGCGAGGTGGAGTATGGTGTCTCCTTCTGTATTCTGAAAATGGAAAGTGAAAATACCCTTGCATTACTTAATATAGAATTTGAATGGTAACTTGCTTGTGGTCTCGTATTGAATATATTTTTTTTCTTATTACCTATCTTGTCAGAGCAAGGTATCATCTTTCAAATTTTATAGATAATTGTGGTTTAATGACCACCTTCTCGGGGGAAGATGCGTATTAACCATGAAACACGTAATACAACAATCCAAATGTTAAAAAGCTCTATTCTCATTGAAACTACATGTAGTTTCAAGCCATACAGGCTCCTTTCCAATCTTAATAACAATAACTGATCTTCAATTTATATTGCTTAATCTTTAGATTGTTTACATTGTACAATATAAATACAAATCTGATGTATTTCCATTTTACCGAAGTTTGGAGTAATTTCCCCCACTTTTACCCACGCTTACCCATTAAACCGCATGATGGGGTTGAGGGTGTTGGGGAGTTTTTAACGGGCAAAATGCGAATTAACACCAATAAATAAATTGAATTAAAAACTCGTAATTACTAACCTGGATATTAATTTTTTCGTCCTCAAGCTCCCTTGCTATATCTTCAACGTCCAATCCTTTGAGATAGATTGAATTGATGGACGGTATTTCCATGCTGGTCTAGTGCGTGTTTCTAATAGAGATTGTTAAAAGACAGACTTTCGTCTTGAGTCTCTAGCGTACACGTATCGTGTTGGCTGCCTCGGAATTGTCTGCGCATTGAAGTAGCATGATTTTATAGATAGATACCTGGACAATAACATCGCGTGACTTATAAGTTAAATTGCACGTGACATTTAACACGTGACCGCTCCCCACCACTCCCCGACTTCAAATGTTTGAATTATTTGTACAGTGGAAACGTTTAACTGGACACTTTAAGACAAACGCTAATTTAACACAATTCTAAGTATGCGATACCTTGGAGTCTACTTATATTTTGAAATATTACCAACGGTATTGTAACTAAGAAGATATACCGTACGTACAAGTGGTCAACTAAGCCCAGGTGTTTACATCTACAACTACAAGTTGCTCTGTAGGAACAATCATGCCGACATCACGTGATTTTAAGCTGATTTCACAATTACGTAATCTGCAAGCGATATTGACAAGCCTATAATGAACCCACGGGTAGTCAATATACTTTAGTGCTTTAAGGGATTGTGTGACTTACGGGCTGTCAAATATAAGTGCAATATCCACATCATAATGCTTCTAAATACGAACTGGAGTATAAAATCCACATTTGGTATCATTGAATGCGTTTTGTATAGTTTGTATGTTGATTAATACTTCTCATGACAAAATAATACTAAAAATCCCGTGGCACTAAATGTACTAGTTTTAAATGAGGGCTTATGGGTATGACCCAAGAATATCGTAGACTTAGAAACCGTTGATATTTAAGAAAACATGAATGCGCGTTGGTTCCTGTGTGCATAGAGTTGCTTATTCACAAATGACCGTGTAAATAACAGCAGGTAAAAACGATCCTATTGCTTGGGATCTCTTATAACATTTTGTCAGGTCTATTTCGAATACAGCACATAAAGTACCGCGGTAGTAAAATAATGCATATAGACACATACGGACAAAGTTTTTATGAAGGTCAGAATGATAAGTGGACCATCCATTATGCTTCAAGCAAAAAACAAATGTTTCATCATTCAAATCTTTAAAAAATAAGTGCATTGAGCAGGCCGGTCAAAACTGCAGCAGCTATGAACCGGAACATGAACGCAGACCAACTGGGGGGCCACTGGGGTTTGACAGCACTTCACTTGGCGGTGGTTTTCGCGACACCTTGGGAGCTAACTGTGCCACTACCTTGTTGAAAATTAGCTGTTGACGTCCTTAGTTTAACAAATAGTAGCAGTGTGTATATATATAGTGTAATAAATAAGTGTACCTAGATATTAGCATGTGCAGTTGCATACTCGTTTATGGTGATAGGACTTATCATTTTGTGTGTCTTATGCACACAGAACAAACTAAACTTTATTCACTCAAAACCAATGCGTCACCGTCATCAGAAGTCAAATGCATTTAACATATTAAAATATACAATATCTGTATGTGATGCATCTATAAACATATGCATTTTATGTAGATTATGATACTTCTGACGGGGTTAAAGCGTAGAAACTGCACATTACCAGTATTATTATTTTTTCGTGTACATGTATGTTTATACATGTGCACCTGTGTCACATAATCAATTCAAACTCAGATTGCTGCTTTGAACCAAAGTAGATGATCAGTACTTAGATAAATCACAGCTAAACCCATGAATAAGCAGATATTTGGACAATACTTTACGTAATTGACCACCATGAATAAACGTAATGACCCGATATCCTGTCGTCACATCACCAAGCCTTACTTTGTTTGCTGCAATAGACAATTAACACACACCTGGTATTAAAGTCTCTGGTGGCAAGTGGCTAAGGATCTCAAGCAATGCCTGTTGACATAAGAGCCAATCTGAAAAGATAGCATATCATTAGGTCCTATTCGGCTTCAATTATCAAGTATGCGGCACCTGAAATTTATCACATGCCTGTGGGGAGTTCGCCTCTCTATTAGCACCACTGTCGGGACGGGCTTTAAATTGATGTCAATAGAAATGTGGTATTCATGGCAGCTCTTGGTGGTCTCTTTTAAGTGAAAGATTGTCTTAATATCTTATATTGATGTTATTGATTCATATCTTTTTGGTTTGTCTACGGTCATTCGAAAGAAACTGTTGAGTCTTTTTGAAGTATTTGTATGTAACATCTACACATTAAATAAAGAACTCCATATTAATCAAACAGCTATTGCCATCTTGTATTCATTATTTTACACTCTATTCCAAGTCTACATTGTACAACAACAAGACATAATATACATTGTATAACTCCTATTACAGCAAAAAAGATGTTGATCATACAATATCCCAATATCTTGTGTAGAATACAGCAGAACCTCATGAAGTAAGAACACATAGGGCATTGGCCTCCTGTGGTCTCATAAGAGAGGTGGTCTCTTTATATAGTAGTTCACCGCCGTCTTTACATGAAGGTTCTGGATCACTGAGATTGGTCTTATGATAGAGATAGATGGTGTCGTTAGAAAGTTGATCTTAAGTGGAAGGTTTACTTTATTATCATTATTTTAAAGTATGCCTCAATTCTACCCAGTAACTACAATTATGCAAATAACCCCCATAACAGTATTAGAAAAAAAAGACACAAAATTGTCTCAACAACCCGTATTACTCATTTGTAATGACACCAAAAAACAATGTCTTAAACTTGCGGCTAACACCAAAGACTGGCAAGTAATACATAACAGAAGCTATGGCATTTTCACTAATGAAATTTCCTCACAGTGTTGTGCTCCGTATAACAATGTTATCTCCCTGTCAAAAAGCAATTCAACTAGTTCGTGTGTGTGGTTTTTTGGCTGATGTCATTACTCAAGAAAATGCAAAGTCTCCCATTCTATTATCGGCAGAATTCTGGGGACAAAAGAAAGGGGCTACAATCTTCGTGATAGTCTTATCTGCTGTGCACCGTGCATGATGAAACCTCGGGGGAAGAACGCTCGGTTGATTGCAAAGTGAAACCTCCAATAATGACCACCTCTCTAAAGAAACAACATCTTTAAGGGATCATTCTCCCCAGCTTTCACTGTGAAGTGTGAACCTCCATAACGACACCAACTTGTACACTGAAACATCTTCAGGCGTGGTCTCCAGATGAGATTAATATGATAGCGAGGTTCTATTGTAGTCATTCTAATTAGAACGACAATAAACTCGTACATTCTATGCTCATTCGAATGTAAGCTACAATAATGACGGTGATTAATCTAGATAGATAAATAATGAATCTGTATACATTTTGAGAATTTGGGGATTTAATTTTGTAATTAACACAACTAGTAATACAATTTACATTCAGAAATTTTAAATACTAATGGGCCACTCTCTATTATCGCTACCAAGTTTCTTGGCCGCCCCTCAGTTCTGTAATCCCCCCCCCCCCCCGATTTCCAACCCCCACTCCACCCCCACAAACACACACAAAATTTGGGTGTTCCAGCCTCTACCCCCAACCCCTCTCGTGGGCCAATGGCAGTTCCTTCAGTCTACATGTATATGGTTTCCACAAGGTATTCATGTAGAATTACCTCTTCTATAGCAGCCTACCTATCAGTTCATGGCAATCTCTCTCACACTGCGTATAAGCAGTGGTGCAATATTACCTATCTTACTTTCAATAACTTGTTAATTGAATGATAAGCCTAAACTAGATGGGAATGTCACAACAGTCTTCTTGAGAAACAAAGTAAGATGGGGAAAAATAAGCAATTAACAAGCCAACTCAGACCCAGACACATTAATGCATCAAACTCCTGGCAGATTCGCTTATTGAGTGCGAGATTTCTCTAATCTGGATGACAAATGTACTAATGAACGTGGCAATGGTTAGCTTATCAATAACAAGGTTGATTTTGAAAGCTGCCCATTTCTTTTAAAACCATTGCTATCAATTGCCATGGCATTACCACATAGGCCATACGTAGGATTCGAACCTACGACCTCATCACCTAATCGTCAACAAGCGATGGACGATAGCCCAGCCATGCTAGCATAACTGTAATTATCAAGACCCGCCACTCCAAATTACTGAGTTCGAGTCCCAGACTACCTGATGTAGTGACTACTTGACTTGAATAAATGGCTCCTACTTTTGTTAACATTTGACTTTTTTTATTTAGCCTGTTTCTCTGTGAATATAATACGCAATTAACAACTTTCAATGTAGACCACCTCTGTGATACATGATACAATTTTGGCAACCCTTCATAAATAGACCGAGAAACTGCTAGGATCTGTGGACGTCGCTGTCCCAGTGGATAGGGTGTTGCACTCTTGACTATATCGGGTCTGACGGTAAGTGCCCGGAGGGGGGGGGGCGGGGGGCACTTAATATATTTTGCGAACGGGGAGGCGGAATGGGTTACAATTTCACCCCTAAAGATCAGCACATCATGACCTAAGTATCTAAAATCAGCACTTGATAGGTATAATTTAGCTCTTCATCAGCACACTAAATTCGTCCTATTTGTCTATACGCCCCTTCAGATTGGAAAATCAGCACATTAAGCCTTATGTTTAGTAAAATATTAGCACATTTCATCCAAGATATCAAATGCCCGGTGGAGCCCCTCCCCCCTCCCCCCGTACACTAACTAGGTTAGTGTCCTCCCCGGGGGAGGGGGTAAATGTTGAGCAAACCCAACTCTGACAGGTTACATGTGTCTCTGTGACATGTACAGGTTATCAAATAAGTACACATAAGGCAAGCGAACGCTACTATAAGTGAACAACCCTATGCACTACTGTTGCAATGTGCTGTATGCTCTCCTGAGAGTATACAGAGATATCAAATAAACAAGGTGTACACATATGGCATATCCTCCCCCCCCCCACCCACCCCCCACCCCGATTCGCACACCTTTTTTCCACACAAAAATACTTCATTTTCATGTTGTTTTGGCTTGTGTGCAATGCGTACCGCCACCCCCACCCTATCCCACTCCTACCCCTTTTTCCAAAAACCTGGATATGCCAGAGGTACATCACACCTGCCTGGCACGAAGCTTGAGAAGAACCGCTCATGCGTGCAATTGGGGCTAGGTATGTTTTTTTTTTTAATATCAACCTTAAACCATATAGATTTTCTTACAACGTACAAAGGACGTTCTATTAATGATACCCCATCTTATGCCTCCGGCGCACGCGACTTACATTAAATCCCGTGAAAATATACACTGTCCACACTGTTTACTACAGGCTGTTTCAAATATATTATGTGGGCATACTATTATGGATTGAATATGCTCATGATGATACAAATATTGAAACATTCTATAGTATCTACGGAAGCACACGAGGCCCATACGATGTCTGCCAGGAACCATTGCCATGCATATTTACAGTCGACTGAGCGTGTGCATAGTAAACTATAAAACTTATACATATACATGTACATTAATAGTAAAAAGGCTCACAATCTACTAACTTTACACACAAATCAGGAAATCACGTATACGGTAAGGAGAAAAGAAATGAGCAGAGACAGGCAGCCACAAAGTTCAATAATGTAGGTGTAAAAATCCCTCTCCTTTGCTGCCAGAATCTTTAACATCCATTTGTGCTCATTGTCCCAGCGTTAATCCGTTTTGAGGCAATTGTAATTGAATTTCCTCATTGATTCTTTGCGGGTTGTCAGTCATGTCTCATCATTGCAGGCGTTTCTTTCTAATAGCAGACACAGCTTCCAGTGGTGAAATGGATCGTCGGTGTCACACAACCTCAAGATATTTTGCTGGGTATAAATCTGGTTTAGGTTGCATATAGGTTTTATCAAGTATGCAGTATTATAACGTTGTGGAGTATTTGTACCTGTGTGATATTCATAATTACAAATTCGCACTGGGAAGATGTCAGGTAGTCAAAAGAAATAAACTAGAAAAAAAACAACACCATTTACATTGAATCAGATCTATTATACGAGCTATTGTTACAGTCGGTTGGCAATCTGATGAGCCGTGGGTACAAATGACCGTACTTATCCTCAATGTATTAAAATGTTAAGGGGGGGTGGGGTGGGGCGGGGAGTGTTTAAAATTTCAGAGAGTTTATCTGAAATTTTGGGGCTCAGAATGGCTCAGGATGCACCTGAATTTCAATTTTAGACATGTGTGGGGGTAAATAAAGTCAAAAAGAGTTATTTGGGATTTCAAGGAAGTCACCATAGTAGGAAGTTGGAGGTGTGTGGTGTGTGGGGAGGGGGGGCTTAAATAAAACGTATGGAATGTAGGGGAAATGTACAAAACCGTAGGAATGTGGAATGTATGATTTCTTTACCTCATATAGAAAAAGCTTAAGGCTTTTATAGAGTATTCCCTGCAGTATTAAAGTAGATATCAGGACAGTGCTGCATGCAACTCATCACTGATATTAGACAAAATGACACAGTCACGGATATTAGGATGTCAATATTAAACAGGTGTAATCCTGTGGGCAACATACGTTTGTTACTCACTCAAGCTCGCATATCTGATATGACCCCTTGGGTGGACAAGGCAGTGGCAGATTAAGATAGTCAGCCTACCCCGTTTCAGTCTCACACCACCCCACGTTGACTATCGTCCAGATCAGCTGGCTGGGGCCCGGTATCAGCATTAAATAAGGGATTCAAAAAGTCCTTTTCGATAGATCGCTCGCTAAATCCTAAATAGTAGAAGCCTACTTGGAGGCAGAAGGCGTTTGAATCGCACGTGCCCCCCTCCCTTTCTTTTGCACACATTACCGTAAATGTAATTGTATTTAGTATGGTCAAAACACACCTGTTAGCTATATAGATGTTACTTTATTGCTGCCAAAATAAACAAAAGATAATGTATGGAGATCTGTTATACTATTGAATAAAAGACAAAGTACAAAGTACAAAGTGTTAAAAACAAACCTGAATATAAAAAAGTGAAAGTATACACAGTAAACATTCTGCATCATAATGAAACTCATGCATAAAATAAAATATGCAATAAAAGCTGTTATACAACACACCGGGGTCCAGAACAAGTGGATGTATGCAGGTTTCACCCAAGACAGATAGAGAAAGGAAGAGAACACTATACAAATAAAACGGGAAAATGGCGCTGAAATTGGCAAACTGGGTGTCCATGTCTCTTGACATGCGAAGCACTTTCATCGGCTATACTATACATGCACTATTTCTTTTAATTATAATGTAACCTGTAACAATTCCCTTTTATAACAATAATTCCTAAATGTTGCCAAACAAAGATGGCAGCAGATAAAGTTTTTTAAGTGTAAATGAATGTTTTTAACGTGTCATAGTTGTATAGCAGGCAGCTTTTATGCGAGATAAAAGAGGACGTTATGAAAGAACAGCGTGCTTGCACCCGAAGCATGCATCAAGCTTCATTATAGTACATCTTCATTTAAGCCTTTATTTGCAAGACTTATTGTTGCTCTCAATGCAGTAGTGCTGTGAAGCCTGCGATTTGTTCTATGAGTAGGCTTTGGAAGTTGCCCTTAATGGGACAAAATTCATGTACACCTAAGATTTACAGCTGTTCTTAAGAAATCTCTATCAAAGCCAACGTGGAAAGCTCAAAAGGCTTATGCAAACAGTACACGTTTATATTCTGCTGCTTTTGCAAATGTTTATGTGATGTAATTTGTTTCTTTTGATGCCATGCTTAATATGAAAATGAATTACAGGTTTCAACTTTACCTTTACCCCTCTCCCCCACTAACTCAGATAAGAAAAGACATATGTCTTTTTCCGCGTTTTCATACTCATGACATTGCTGTTTGCTTGTTTGTTTGTTTGCTTGCTTGCTTGCTTGTTTGTTTGTTTGTTTGTTTTTTGTGTTTTTGCGCATGGATCAGACTTCCATGGTTTATTAAAACTATCTTCACCCATGAACTCTGAAGATGAACTCTGAAGATGCGTGTAATATTTTCTAGTCTCCATCCACACCCGACTCACTCTAGCGGCAAATGAAGACACTTACCTCTTCCTCCGTAGAAAGATTCATGATTACAATGTATCCCCAGTAAACGCAGATGCATGGTAAACAAGTGTAAGTGGGTTTAAAAGAAAGATGTCTTGAATTGCCTTAGACAATTCCCCTAAAGTTGAAAATGTCACATCCCATCCCACCCACGCAGTGGCACACCTTTCAAGCATACATTTTTTATGATTTTGGCCAGGACCGTTGGACCAGCAGAGTTTCGGGTTACAACTGTTTTGCACTCAATCAAACCCGATTCAAAGCCTTCTCGCCCAACTCCTAAACAACCGCTTTGGCAAAAATTCTGGATCTGCCATGCAGATGTCATTGAATTCTTACACAGAACTCTCATGCATGATTGCGCCCCCACCGCGAGATTCCCACGCTATTCATTCAACTTTTTTCATGCCCCCCCCCCCCCCCGCACGGCCCCCAAACCCTTCCTTCCCACACTCGCTAAAAAGGATCTTCTAGTGGAATGGACTGCGAACCCTATTTCCTGCTTTCGTGTTACTGCGCCCTCCTTTGTGTGACGTAAACTAATCACGTGACCGGTCACGTGACCTTCTGTCAAGCTACCCGCTCCATTGTCGTCTGCTTTCTTCGTCATTGCTGATTCCAGTCACTCAGCAAGCGCTTCTGTCTCCGTCGCATTTCGTCTGTAGACCGTGAATTTCTCTAGATTCGCCCTCCCTGATATCTACCTAGTAACCTGTCTACTGAAGGCCCCTGTCTGATAGTCACAAGTTTTCCACAGTTTTTTGTTTGTTTTGTTTAGTTTTGGTGGTGTGGTAAATGTGGTGAAACATTAATGTACGTCTTGAAACACCTAGATGCGCACGCCACCACCTTGACATATGTAAGCAGGTCGTCACGTCACTAAAATTTACATGCATGGTACTTTTTAGTACATTCAGAATGTACTAAAAAGTACCATGCATGTTAAACCTCAACTATAACCTTACTAAATTTCATATCAAAGCATGCGAATCTCCACAACAACACTTCACTAGATATAACCAGTACTATAAAGGAGATACTTAATCATCATGGACTCATGTATGTCGGGATCCTGGCGTGCGCATTTTCGTTGCGAGGCAATATGCAACTAAAATTGGTAACATGGCTGAATATTCGGCTTCAACATTCGAGGCTGTTAGACCATTACATTGGAGAAAATAATACAAATATATATATCGGACACCCGATACACTACTTGAGGTACCGGGATGTCATTCACGAAAGGTGATCCTTCACAAATGACGTCATCGCTGAGGGCTGGGGGCGGAGAATGATGACGTGTGGGGGGGGGGGGGGGGGCAAGTGAGATAGAGTGAAAATCATCATCAATGTGTGTGCGCGTGCGGAGGGGGAGAGGGTTCAGTGGACAATGTTGCCCCCCCCCCCCCAACCAAAAAGTGAATACCAAACGTTGAATAGTGCACTGTACAATTGCTACAAGCATTGTGAAATTGTATTACAACCATTTTGAAATATTAAAATATTGATACAACCATTTGAAAATAAATTTATAATATAATACATAACTAAAATTAGCACAGTGACGTACAATAAACTGAATTAAAATGCTAACATAAAAATGATTATTAGTGACAGTCTGTTACTCTCAGGGGATAACAGGACTATTGGTCTATTGCAAAAGGAAATCTTTTAAAAATAAATCAGCATAATTACCCAAATAATTTAGACTATTTAGACTAAAAAAACATTTTTAATAGTATTCATCTAATCTATTCACTATTGCAAAGGTGTTTGAACTTTTAGTTAAGTATTTAAATCGCATAATCACAATTATCTAAAATCAATAATAATTAATATCTCATATTATTAAAACTTTTAATTCTCCCGAACTCCCCATTA
Organism: Streblospio benedicti; assembly: GCA_019095985.1. Lineage (NCBI taxonomy): Eukaryota > Metazoa > Annelida > Polychaeta > Spionida > Spionidae > Streblospio > Streblospio benedicti. The sequence continues at coordinate 57,072,812 of CM032666.1, read as the reverse complement.
TACATAGCCCTCACCTAAATCAACTGAGTGATAATCCTACCATCCCCAGGCAAATAAATCTTACCCAACTCTTGATCCCGCCAGGAAGAGGGCAGAAGCGGTATCTTGTCCTGGACCTGGTCCTGTCTGTACCTTAGACCATGTCCATGCCCAGCGGGTGGTTGAGATGCCACTTCATCACTGACTCGAGGCTTCATCACGTGTATCTCCTCGGAAGGAACCACTTCGTCAAGGGAAAAGCCTCGGCTGAAACAGCTGTTGATACCCGAGGTGGGGGTTACTGTGTCACTGCATGTCCATCTTGTACATTAGGCACAGAAATACCAGACTTGCCCACATAAATTAGATACCAGAAAACTCATAATCCATAATGTCAACGCTCTTTGTAACAGATAGCGTGGGTGGATATCTAGTAACAAACATTCAAGCATTATATAACATTTCCGCTCAGCTTGAGGTTTTACATCATTATACGCTGCAACTCATATTACGTATCCTAATTTCACTTGATGGAGCCTTTGAAAATGTCATTTAAGTTTCATTTGCTGGTAGTTTTCTTAAGAAGTGGTGCATTTTGTAGCATCATAAGAGGTACGGCTGGTAGTTATTTCCCCATTATCTTACGGAAGTCCTAATATAATTTTGGTAATAACTAAGCTCCCACATAATCCTATATGTTAGTGTCTGTTTTTATATGTTGTATGCTAATCTAGAAACATGCTAGTATGCTTACCTGCTTGCTTTATCTTCCCTCACTTCCATTATTGATTTTCCCCATCTTTATCAGTTAATCATCATTGTACTCTATCATCTTTCTTTCGTCTAAACCAATAGTTGCCCTCTGTGGTATTTGATTCGGAAACAATGGAGCACAATAGGGTACAAAATAAAGTACATGACAAAGCAATTGCACCCAAGTGTGTGGGATATGCATTAGGATTGACAACATAATTCAATCCTCGGTGTCATTATAGTGTGAAGGCTTTTGATGGATCTGGTGTCAGGGGATACACCCGACGAGCCTGATGGATATAAAAAATGTCATGTCAAACATTTTTACTTGGTCACCAATGATCGACAGTGTAACCTCTGGTTAAGACCACCTGTATATATGGACCGAGAAAGTGAGAGAGATGGAGAAAGATGGAATGGAGAGAAATGTATGGAGAGAGAAGAATAAAATTGAAACCACAGGCAAACTTGCAGAAAATACATTAAAATGTAATACGATTATTTCTCACAGTATGTAAAATTCATAAGAGGACTACCCCAACACTCCATATTAAAAGAGACCACCTCTCTATTGTGACCATCTCAGGTCAATACCCTGTTTGGTTTTAATAGGAGATCCTACTGTACTCCACATGATGGTTATAGATTAAAAATGTCATGATTTTTTTTACTTGATCGAGGTGATATGCGTGTACATTAGAGCCTCCCATGAGACCGTAGAGGAGACTGGACACCTCAAATGGTCTTAAGATTGAGGCGGTCTCTCTAGAGAGAGACCTTTGTATAAAGACCACGCGAAATCGCCATATTTTAGACGTAGACTCAATTGAGAGGTGATCTCTTGCTACTGCACGCTCCATTTTTAATCATAAATTCGATACTCACAAATTATCAAATCGGATGATTTGCTGTGTATTCGCCGAGTATAAAGAATGGATATTGCGACACTGCTATACTGAATTACAGCAATGAGTGTGTTATGGCTTTATATCAATGTTAAGGTTGTATGTTGGGTGTTTGTTTCTTGTGAGCTACTTGTTATGATAAGTATGTTTACTACAACCGAGGATAAAACCACGGGAGTGCATAATGTGTACGTAGTCTATGCCTATCTTTATCAAAGCTAATTGTAATTTGATTTTGTAAATTAAATAACAGGTGATGTATCATAGATTATTATATACCTATATAGTGAACTTAAAGGCCTCAATAGTGATAACTTTGATTGGGATTTCCCACCAGTTTCACTGCTGCCATCTGAATATAGGAGTCCATGTAGCTGCTGCAACTTACATGATAATGTACATATAACTACATAGCTTATAATAACCAGTTTCAGTGCTGCCACCTAAATTCTAGAGTCAGTAAAAATACCACAAAAGTAATTTTAGTCATGATACATGAAATCCAAGATGGCCGTCACAGGGATGTTGTGAATCTGAGATTATCTATAACTGGGTTGGTTTCACAGAATCCAAATTACTCATGAAAATATATTTCATCATGTTGCTGTAAGCAAATTCTACGCAGCCACCATTAAGATAAGATTTGATTGGCCAGTTGAATTTTCCATGAAGACTATGTCTGTCTTTGTTTAGTACTTGTAAAAGTGACTGATAGGGCATATATATCATCTACTAAGACGCTACTCGTATTGTTTGGTACACCATTTCACAGTAATAAAACAAATCAAAATAAATCAAATGAAAATTATCCACAACGCAAACCAATCTACAGCCAATCAAAACAACTTCCTGATTAACTAACTACAGAATGAAGCTATGGAATATTGGTAGAAATATTTGAATAGTAATTGCATAGGACTGTGTCAGCTTATTTCAATAATGTGAAGTGATAAAGTTTATTAGAGCATAAATCAAGCCTAAACAGATGCCTTGGACTATGTGCCTATCAGATACATTCTATATAATAGTAGTAATGTGTATGGTATATAGTGCTTGTAAATCATTGTAGTATGCATACCACACACCCTACATGGACCTACCATGATGCATGGGTTGCACCATTCAAACTTCTTGCTGAGGTGTTCCTCTATCAACTCTAGCTGACTTGTCCTGAAGTATGGCACTGTCGGGCCCGAGCACATGTAACAGTCCAGCAGAGTGTATAATTCTTTACCAGACATTTTTCGTTTATTTTGTTAATCCAAAGATAGCAGAATATTATGAAATATTCTTATAGGTTGGAAATCACTGCTGAACACTTTGGCAGTGAATGATGCTACGATAGAACTAACTGTCGCTTCATTTGCTGAAGGAACCCTTTGTGTTTCGTTCATTTGTAACTATGTATGTATGTTTATCTCCGGACAAACTAAAGTGTTTACCGATGAACCGGTTCAAACTTTGGACAACTACATGTATGTGGTATGAGGCGATGCCAAAGTGACTCAATTTTGGGCACTTTGCCAATTAAAGTGTGATTTCCACAGGGCAATTTATTGTCCATTTTCGACATTCTTACTAGGATTGGTGAAGTAAATAAACATACAATTTTTTGTGTAATTCATACTATATTTATTATATTAAAACTAATCAGAGCTTTTTTATTACACTGACTATTAATGATAAAAATCTGCTTTGTTCAGAGATAACTCACTCTGGGTATAAGGTGTCAGATTAACCAGTGATATACAGGGTGAGATGACTACAAATTAGAACTTTATGGTATGATTTATTTTATAATGAAAAAACATGAGGAGTTAGTCGACTAGTTGTGGATACAATTTCGCAAATGCGTGTGTGTCAATACAAGCACATCACCTTTTGTACCATCAATATTCAAACAATTATCAAAATAGAAAAAACATTAATAAACACAACATAAAAATTACATACTTTTGACATTAGTTTCAGCAACTGCTGCTGCTATTTTCAAAACATTTCCTTGCGTTTGTCAAATTCACTCAACACGAAATTCGGGCCGTACACATGGGAGCGATGATAGGCCCCCTCGTTGCTGTTCATGACCTGCTAGCAGCAACAGTTGCTGAAACTGCGAGCCAGTAAGTCAATATTTGTCTTATGAAATATGAATTAATCATATCTAAAACATATGTACACTGTATTCTAACACGATGAACACATTCAACAATATCAGCCAGCTGCTTGGTATGATGGTATCATTCTGGTCTCACAACCTTGGGGTCGTGAGTTCGAGTCCCGTCAGGGCCACTTGATATAGTCAAATGGAAGCTGTGTCTTCAGCTATATCAATACAGTGGTAGGAGCTTGCTTGCAAGAAGAGTGAGAGTAAAATCAAAAACTAATTGCTTTGTGTGGGTAAATAACAATTGTACTACAATCCAAATGGCAATAAATTAAATTATTATTGAGCTATAATGTCAAGCTTATTTTCTCTCTGTCGTTTAGCGAAAATCTTCAAAACAACATAAGTGCAAAAACTATTGCACTGATCTTGTTTGTCGCCTTCATTCAATGCGTTATTATACATCTCTAGACACAGAATGCACAAAGAGAAGCCACAGCCAATGCACAGGAGGACAAACACACCTTGTAGATGCCCAACAGAAAGCTTCAAAGCATCACCCAGCTGCTTTCTTTTATTACAACTATGAATCTTGGGCCAGTTTTTCTGCTTCCACCTCATCAACAACCCACTTTCATGCATTGTGTTGAGTATCTGGTTCACATCGTCCTTGTATGCAGAATTCATCTGTAGCCCTACAGCGTAAGGCATGAGCAAAAATTTCTCCTTGGCGTAGGTACAAGTGCAGTGGTCAGCAATGAAGTGCTCAGCCCATGTCCTGTCAACGATAAACGCGTATTTCTCCCCGACTACCCTCTGTGAATGGTGATCAGTGTGTATGTTTAAAATGTCATGCCCATTAGCCTGAAACTTCATTAGTTTGTTCCACAGTTTCCTGTAACTTGGCAGGGTCTTGAATTCTTCCTCCCAAATGGTACCTCCCAGAGTGCCGAAGATGTACTCTTCTTGCTCCACAAGCTCCGCAATACTGTTGAATGGGGCATTGACCTTGTTCACAGTGAGAAGTGACACTAGTTTTGCGGTGTACAGCGTTGCAATGATGACAGAGAAGAGCCACCAGGTGCCTATCACCACTCTCAGAGGTCCACTTCTCGGTATTGTAACGCGGCTCTCTTGGAGGAGCGATGCCAACACGTACCAGCCAGAGTCCCAAATGGAGATCAGCTCACTGCACTGGTCACCTGGCAACGAAAACCTGTTCATGACGAAGAGTGAAATGCCAACAACAATCACTGCAGTGGACATGAGACCCCAGATCTCGCCTCTGAAGGGTTCAACGAGACTGGCAAACATGGCACTACCTTGGCGGCCCAGTGAGAGACTGGTGTTGGGGCTGCAATAGAGAATGACCGAGGGATCACTGAAGAA
>CM032666.1:57056900-57067582 GCA_019095985.1 Streblospio benedicti | reverse complement strand
GATAATTACGATGTTAATGATATCACCGATGTGATCAACAATAGAATGGGCTTCACCAGCCATAATAAGAACAATCCATCTGTATTTATAGGTGAAAAAACCGTCCTGGTCAAGGTCTTTGTCTAGCTCATTGGCTAGGTTAAGAATTGTAGCAAGAGATGGTACATCTGCAATGAGCGCTATCTCTCGCTCATACTTATTATTGATATCCACCAAGACTTTCCGTGCATCACTATATGCAGTTTGTGGATGAAAAGCGAAAGTCTTAAGTCCTATTGGCAATTCCACATCAGACATTGTTCTCTGCGGGAACAGGTTTTGTTGATATAAACCGATGACAACATTATGCAAATGGCGTGTTTCCATCAGTGAAGAGAGAGTCACCAATCTGCAATCGTACGCTCCTGAAATGAGAATCACATATTTCATAATACTTTTAAAGTGTGTTATATTATCGACAACATTATTGAATGCATAATATATATAACAATACACATAAGCACAACATACTCAACAAAGCATGAAGCTGTAATCAGTAATTATGATTTGAAATATCTTACCACATCCGACTATCGATATTAAGTATGGAACTAGAACAGTCCACCAAATTCCATCAATGCAACTTCTTTTATTCATATTGGCCAATTTAGGACGAAAGCTATGAACGGACTGGAAAAAGCATATGTTCGGCCATGTTTATATTGTTATGCTTATAGCTATTCCAACTACCATTATACAAGATGAAATGCATTGACATTATCATGGGTCAACTAAGTGTAATTGATTAAACATTAACATTCTCATGACACAAAGGATACCTACATATGTAGGTCTCAGATTGCAAACAAATGTTAAGTGTTCTCATATTTCAAACATAACTTGATGGCCAAAATGCATGGGCATTGCCTCTCTTGCCCCATCAAGCCATCACCTATCATAATAACTATTATAGTATCATAACTATCATATTCGGCATATGATAGTTTAATGACTGAATACCGGAAAATGATGCGTTGTCATGACATAAACATATATTGCCAGAGATGAAATGAGTGGGTTTGGTTGTGGAGAGGTCATATATAGTATATATATATATACGTATGAGGCTTAAAATTTCACAAGGAAAATAGTTCTATCTACAAAGTATCCATGAGCACGCATTGTCAACACCTGTATTTGGTTGTATTGGCAACAAGGTAACAACAACATAGTCATACTATACAGGGAGTAGAAGGTCACGTTTATGAAAGGGAAATAAAGTATTTTAATTTATTTTTTAAGAGTAAATAGGTAAGATATAATAAAATTCTAAAAAGTGTTTATAAGTCATCAATAACACACCATGTGACACATATACCATTCAATATGAACATGTAACATTGCTAGCACTGTTTAGTATGAGCTATAAAAACAGTCATACAAGTCAATCATTCCTACATTCACTCTCACAAACAGTCCACCAAACACCCTGATCACAATAATCAATCCATCGCCAGAACGCTCATGCAACTTTTACTCTGTTTCTTCCTTGTCTCCGGACGACCACCTTCTAACCGCTTTGAGGCCTCTTCTGACCTAGCTACAAATCCTGGACCAAATGTTTATGAGGAACTTCATGCAGGGCTACATGGAGCCCCACCACAGGGTTTGGTTGATGAAGTAAAAGATTGATGGGGAAAATCCAAAATCCCAATAGTCACCCACATTAAACAAGTTCATATCAAGGATATATATATATATATATATATATATATATATATATATATATATATATATATATATATATATATATATATATATATATATATATATATATATATATATATATATATATATATATATATATATATATATATATATATATATATAGGGCTTTCAGAATAATAGTTTACAAATATCTTCATACATTGCAAGGTTTCATAGATGGCCGCAAGCTCGAAAACCATGCATTTTGATAGACACCTACTTTGGTATTAATAATCACTAGTATCACTAGTATCACTAGTATCACTAGTATCACTAGTGTCAGAGCTGTCACCATCGCCAATGGCTGCCCTAACTTTGGTGACCAATACCCAATACTTCTGCCATGTCGCTCAGTTTTACGTAAGAAATGAGCATTTGCGGTAGCCCAAGCCCTTCAAATGCATCGTCCGTTTTCACGTGCATATGGCTGCGAATAATTGCACAACAGATATTACGAAGTGATTTAGTCTTTTCTGGCTGGACGGCAAAACTACCAAGACCGATAGAGTTGAACTCATCACACAACTTGAAATCAGCACCGTACTGGAGTACAACAGGCACCAGTTCCCATCTTTTGTAAATTAGCACCAGTTGAAGCGGTGTGTTCCCACCGTCATCCTTTGAATTGACGTTCTGAGGAGAAATGAGCTGGGAGATGAAGTTGCCCATACTCGAAGTATCATTTACGTATGCTGGGTCCTTAACATCAGCAAGTGTGACACTATTATCAAATCCATGCTGGGTGAGAACTGATGGAGCATTGTGATACAGAGCACAATGTAACGGGGTACAACACCAACTATCTTTGAGGTTTATATCGCTACCGTTCTTAAGTAGAAGTTGCACCAGCTCCCATCTTTTCTCATACATTACATTATGAAGTGCTGCACATCCGTCTTCATCCTGCATGTTAATGTTGCGCACTGAAATGAGCTTGCTGACTACATCAAAAGGGGCATTATTCTCTATTGCTAAGTGTAATGCTGTATTATTGCAATCCCCGCACTGATTAATATCAGCTCCATTCTGAACTAAAACTGACACCAATTCCCATCTTTCTTTGTTGATTGCCATGTGGAGTACTGTGGAGGAATGTTTATCTACTTGGTTGATGTTCTTTGATGACATCAGCTGGAGGGTCACATTTGTAGGTGCATCATTCTCAAGTGCTAAATGCAATGGGGTTTGCATGTCGTTATTCAGAATGTTGACACTTGCTCCATAATGAAGTAAGGTGGGTATCAGTTCCCAAATACTGTACTTTATAATGAGGTGAAGAAGTGCTGTATTGCCATATCTATACCGCTTGATGTTTCGCCTAGCAATCCATTGTCTGATGATGCCTGAAGCGAAATCTACTGGGGTTTTCAATTCCTTATTTGCTATATTCACATCCGCCCCACACTGAATTAAAATGCGCACGAGCTCCCAATTTTCATCTCTTATTGCCCAATGTAGAACGGTGTTGCCGTCTTCATCTTTCATGTTGATATTATGAGGAGAAATCATCTGGCTAAACACATCGGTAGGTGCATCACAGAACACCGCTAAATGTAACAGGGACTCATTCCAACCATCACATACATTTACATCGACGCCTGTTTCAATGAAAACTGGCACCAGATCCCACCTTTTCTTTCTTACTGCTTCATGGAATGGGGCATTGCCATCTTCATCTTGGCCGTTGATATTGCAAGGTGAAATTAACTGAATGATGATATCAGTCGGTGCATCAATGCATACAGCCATGTGTAATGGGGTCTTTGCATCCTGGTTTATCACATTTACATTGGCTAAATACTTGAGTAAAAGTGGCACTAGTTCCCAATAGTTCATTCTTATTGCCCAATGGAATGCTGTGTGACCCTCTTCGTCCTGCATGTTTATGTTGCTGGGTCCAATAATATGGATGATGATGTCTTTTGGAGCATAACAACGCACAGCCCAGTGTAATGGAGTACTCATCGTGTTGTTTACAACACAGATATCAGCACCTTTCTGAAGTAGAACTGGCACCAGCTCCCATCTGTTTTTTCGCAGTGCCAAGTGAAGTGCTGTGCAGCCCTTGTCTTCTTGCATGTTTATGTTCCACTTAGTGACAAGTTGGATGATGATCTCAATTGGGACTCCGTTTTTCACAGCAACATGCAACATGGTTTCCATTTCTTTATTTGTGATGTTCACATCAGCGCCATTCTGCAGTAAAACAGATACAAGTTCCCATTGGCTCTCCGCCAGCAACCAGTGAAGTGCTGTGTCACCATTATCGCTATCCTGCATGTTGATATTGTTTGCTGAAATAAGCTTTGCAACAGTGTCTGGTGGTGCTCCGTGGAAGCCTGCTAGATGCAGTGGGGTGACATTACAATAATTGTGCACGTCAATATCTGCTCCTAGTTTGATGAGAAATGGCACCAACTCCCATCTCTTCTCGCTGACCACTAGATGGAGCACAGTGCGCCCACTTGCATCCTGTGTGTTGACATTGTGTGGAGAAGCCAGGTGGGCGATAACGTGAGATGGTGCGCCATATTCCACTGCCAAATGTAAATATTCATGGCTTTCGAAGATGGTCGATCCTCTGAATATTCCAAACACTTGCTCCCAATGGCTTTTGCATATAGATTCAAGTATTTTGTGTTTGATATTCTCCATTATAACGTATATGAAAGGAATGTAGCTATAGTATCCTTTGTGATTGAGAAGGCTCTTTATTCTCGATAATCTTAATTCTCGATTTAGCGTACACCTAACAAGCAAGTGAACCAAAGAAAAATTGGTGTGGTAAACCTTCTATACGAACCACTGAAATATATATCTTTTTTTTTTTAAATAAAAAGTAACATTCAACATGCGAATATCCATTCACAACTTGCATTGGCGTAAATTATGTCATGAATTGAACCAGGAAGATGGTAAAAATCAACCAATAGGTTGCGCCTTTGATTTGGATGCACGTGTCAATGTGATGTATTTTTAGATCCTTACCACATGTAATATGTTAAATGAAACTAGCCAAATAACCAGGAAGAAGTGGTAGACCTACTTAGTCACCGGTTCGTGACATGTATATAAATATAACTTTATGTGTGTGCTTCGTGAGAACGTTTATCTTTGAATCCCATCTTTTGGTAACATTTGAATAGATTTCCTACTAGCAAGCTATGATGTATCTAAACAATATCAACACAATAAGAAACATCGCAATATGTTTAGCATAAAGCTTTTAAATATATACCAAGTGCCGCATCGTTCGTGAAAATACATGGCATTACACTTATTTTCACGGCTCCTTGGGAAGTTTTAAACTATTACAAAAAAATCGGGGAAGAACATTAGTGACTATCAGACTGGGACTTATCCCCACGTTAATTGATTATGTGTGGCACCACGCGTTTTAAAAATTGTGCCGTTTTGGTGACCTGCCGTGCGGTACGCGGGATTATAATTTAATGTAAATCTCTTTGATCTTCTTGCTGCCGCGCGATGCCGCTTTTCATCACGCGTGGTACCGAATATTGCCGTTTTGGGCAACTCACGATAATGCTCAGTGACGCTTTGTGTTGTCCAATGTTAAATTCCCTATCCCTCATGCCGCTTTTCATCACGCATGGTACCGTCGTGCTCCAAACGTTGCCCATGCTAGAGGTCCGTGGGGGCGTATCTTGATGGCTGGCAGTTCAGACAAGATCCGTGGCTTGAGTGTCTATCCACCGCAGAAACCTCACCTCCTACTCACCAGTGCCACTAGGGGAAAGAGGGTCTCCATACCAAGGCGTCCCGGGCTCAATGCCATCATACAGTTGTGGACGGGGGTCACTACATACTTGACCAGCCCTGGGGCCATCCAGAGCTCGGGTGATGAGCGTGAAACAGGGTTATGCTATGCGCACAGTAAGTACGCTAGTGTTTGCTTCTTTGACAAATATCAATTATCAAACGTTTTCCCAGCCTCGGTTGTAAGAGTTTGCACTGTGCACGGGGATGTTGTTGTTCGGGGATGTCTTTTTCAGAGCAAAACGTGGCGTTTCATAACTGTGGCTACTGTGCTATTTAGACGTTTTTGCAGTAGATCTGAACTTATGCAAGGTTCCAGGTTCTAATCCCTCATTGTGGCCCTGTGCGTAATTTTGGGAGTAGAAGGGGTTAAGAATCATGGGTATACTGAGTTATGGTCACCACCCGTTGATGGACACTGGTCACTACCTATTGGCATATCATAAAAATACATTGGTTTAAACATATTTTATTTCAAAAATGAAAAAGGATTCGGCATGGCAAAATGCGACTCGAGGCGTCTCCACATATGTAAAGTCATACTGTTCCGTGCACATTACATCTGTACCAGAGCCACGCACGGTTTCGGAAACTGACAAATATTATCCAACCATACACATCTCCGGGCAACCTGAAATCTAACATCCAAGACGTTTTTATAACGTCCTCTTTTATCGGTGCAGACTAAGTCATTTCTGAACCGGAAGGGCCTCTGTTTAGAGGCTGCCTATAATCCCCTTAAATCTGCCACAGATTGGATTCCAGGCATCAAGTGTGCAGTGATATAGCGTACTGTCACCTTGAACCCTATGAAGTGAGATGACCCGTGGCCTTAACCTTTGACAGTATCTTCTCAAAATGGAATAAGTGAGAGACTTAGTTCCTATACATCATCTTTCTAACTTTTCCTTTTCAATTTAGTATAGCGTATTATCAGATCTGACTTGCCTGTGATTATCATAATAGGACAAAATATCTTAGCTGCACAGGTTATCTCTACATTTGATGCTTCTTTTATTGTATTAAAGTATGCTGTAATACTTTATTATAAACTTAAATTTTAGAACTCCAACCGGCGCAATAGATATGTTTCTCACTGTCTGTAGTTGAAGTTAAGCAGTCAAAGCAGGCAAATCAAGCCCCCGCAAACCATTTATTTATTTTAGTGGCCTTCTCAACGCATATAGATATATATAGACACAAGGAAACTGGTCATTAATCTCACGTTTCTACTGTCTAGAAACCCTATTTCCAGTAGTGGACTTCTCAGAAAAGCAAAGTTTAAAATGACACATGACCTAAAGTGTCGCCTTGACCTTCACAGGAACTTTCCCAAATTGAATGTCTTTGTTGAATCCGAGTGTGCCATAAATTGTGTGTTCCTCAAAGATCTACTAGCCGTGGCTGTCTGAAAGATATTGATTCATCATTAAAGATGATTGAGCTGTGTGTTCATAGAAATAGCCGAATGTTGCGGAAAATGATGGAGTGAAACCAAAAGGTCGTCAGTCACTTAATGCATTATGGGAAATCGGCAGAGTAGATCGTGATCTGTGACTTGCTTGTTTGCAGAATGTATTCTCTATGCTCATTGAATATTTTAGTATCCATGCTTGTCCATATATTTTGAAAGTAGTGTTCCTTGTCTGCTTAGTAGAATGTAACATCCATTCTCATTTTATATGCTATTATCTACGCTTGTCCATACATCTTGAAAGTGTTGTTCCTTGTTTGGTAAAATAATTGCAATTTTACACCATTCTATAGGTCAAGTGTTTGCGGTAGATGGAAGATGCATCCGATATGGTGTAACAAAACAGTCGGACTTCACATACAGAGAGCTACTGTGCAAGCCCTCATCTTGACTCAAGGTTACCAGATCTCCACCTCACATGCAGCAGGTGTGAGATACAGTAACATCAGTCCTCTGTGTCATCAAGAGCCAGCAACTCTGAAGCACTTTATCGTCCACTGCCCAAGACTTATGAAGACCAGGTACATATATATGATTACCATTCTAGAAGCATGCAGAATTTTTAATATCAACATAGATCATCCAGACAACATTTTAAAGACAATAGTAGATTCAAGCTTTCTCTGACTATAAATTCCGAAGAACAGATCAAATTTTTATCTTTAAAATACACACACCGATCGTGCAATAATGCTTGATGGGTTGACACAGTATTAACTACGACAAAGCTTAGTCTAGGAAGATGACGTCTAAATAAAAAGAGACGGTTAAAAACAGGAGGAACAGAAAAAAAGAAAAGGGAGAGAGTTTCCCAAATATAGTTGTGACTTGTGGTGGCTTGTAATGTCCAGGTGTCATATCGGTAGGTGTAAGATATAGAGCTTTCATCTTCTGCTTCCACCACTTACTTGTAATTTACGTACACTTGCGTACCCTTACGTACGTACATATTGGAGTGCTTCGAGCCAACAAATAAACCAAAACGTAGCTCAGAGAGAGTTAGATGATGTAATGTGTATAAGCCCAACAAGTTTAATCCCTTAAACATATTTCCATAATAACCCCACTTCCCCGTCCATGTCGCGTTACACGCCACATTTCTCCGGGCATGCGCACTCGGCACCTTTCTCGCTAAATCACGTCTGCTCACGTGGTGAAATGTGGCGGAAAATCACGTCCGGGGCCGCCATTTGTCTTTTTCAAGAACTCACGTCCGCTTTGCATAATTATGCCTGTGAACATTGTAAAACTCATGGGGGCGAGGCGACAGTATTTATGGCGGTAGTCATACAAATAATCTAAAACCACTGTCTGGTGCTGCTTCACGAATAGGCTAAACCTTTGCCTTCGTGTTACTCTGGTTCTCTTGCACAATAGCATTTGTCTTTGACATATAGTCTATATACATGGCGTTTTGAACAGCAACGCAAAGGAGACAGGTTAGGTTAGTTAAGGGTTCGTGTGAAATGCATGTTATGGATATCATGTTGGTAAGCCTAACCCTTAGCTATAGGAAAATTATAGATGGTTCATCGCATAGGCAGATCCAATGGGCGCAGGGGGCGCCTCCCCGCTCCCCCTTTTTCTCACCAAAATACTTCATTTTCACAGGGTTTTTCATAAAATCCCTTTAGTGCCCCCCCCCCCCCTGTTTCCTTAAGTATGCCCCCCTTTTCCAAAAACCTGGATCTGCCATTGCATTGTAACATTTGAATAAGTATGCTGTGTGCAGATTTATGATCAAAATAAATCCATTATTTGAAAATTAAATTTTGTAGATTTTTTCTTAGTAAATTGTGTAATTTTACTTTGCTTCATTATATTATGAAACGATAATCTTAGATATTTTTATCTCTTAATCATTGCTGTAAGTGTATAGATTAATTTAGATACATTTTTTTGTATTTCAATCAACATATTTTTAATGGTATGGCATTGCCAATATTTGTATTCTGACCTTGCTTACGCAAATTCCCATACAGAGCTTTCGCATCAGCTGTAGTACAGAAACAAAAGACCTCACAAGCCATGGCGCACTTTGTAAACTGTTACTGACAATGCATTTTCTATTCATATCTTATTGTTACGTAATAACCTTTTCTATTTCTTGCTGCCATGGCGGGTGAACATGTTTGTACTGTCATTATGAATATATAGATTTCATTTCTGATCCGCTATATACAAAGGACAATGCTTAATTCTGAACACAATACAAAAAAGTTTCATTACACCGCTTGTTTATGATTGTGACAATCAGTTAATCACCACCACCACCCCCCACCCCCACCACCACCACCCAATGGGCCAAGTGTACTGCGCATGTCACAAGCTTATAATGAATTTACACCCACATTATACACCAGAGTTGGGGCAGCTATTTTTTTATTACAACTAAACTAAACTAAAACATGGTCACTACAGTTTTGTGAAACTGTTAATATAGTAGGGCAGTAGCAGAGTGTCTAAAGATCGTGTCTATAACACCAAAAAAATTAACTCGATCAAGGACAAAATTTAGAACTACAGTTTACTCTCAAGTCACCAATATCACATAATTCCATTGCCCATTGACAAAGTTTGATCTAAATTGTGTTTTTAATTGACTCTTTTTTTCCTCAATACAAACAACAAAATGGTAAAAATCCTCTCCATAGGCCGATTCAAGGAAACTGACCTTGGTTTTATTTTTGTTCAAATGCATCGTCTATAGATATAGAACATCCCCTAGTGTAGCAGATTCGTGGAAATTGACCTTGTTGTGTGTATTTATTTAAATACTGCATAGTTAAGTGCTGTTAAGTGTAGCTGATTCATGGAAACTAACCTTGCCTTTTATATTTGTTCAAATGCATCGTCTATATAGAATATCCCCTATACATGACTAGACATGAACGTCGGTGTTAAAAGTGCTGCGGTGCAACAACAGCAGTTCATGGTTTTCGTACGCTCCAGGTCTCACAGCGATCCCAAAAGCTCTATGAAAATGACATTTCCATACTGCAACAAACACATGCCATTACCATTCAAGAAACATGCAGAATTTTTAATATCATTGACCAGGCAACCTTTTAAAGGCAATGGTAGATTCAAGCTTTCTCTCAGACTATAAATTCCAAAGAACAGTTCAAAATTTTATCTTTAAAATAAACGCACACCCGGGTCTCCATACGAAACATGTCTTCTCAAGAAGAAGGCAGTGGTCCTATGCACGTTTTTGTAGATGCCGTTTAGGGCCTTCGTGGTCACGAGTCTGTGCCTTCATGAGTAATGATGCCTCCCCTATTGTCGCCCACGAGTGCTCTTTCCACACAAATGGATCTGCCAGCTCTGATTTAGGGACAATGACCTCCTTACCATGTCAGCATGTTTCGTCCACGCTGGGAAATGAAAGTTCTAAGCAAAATTGATGTTGCTTGATTTTATAAATCTCTTTCAACTGAATTGGTTATCTTTAAATTTGTTTTGTTTGGGGGCTACTGTAGAAAATGACACGCTCGATTTGCTAGGCAATAACGTAGGCTTACTTGGTTTGTTGTCTGTAGGGACGGTGCAATATTTACCAGGCAGGGGGACCGGTGCATTTGGTAAGGGCACAGGTACTTTTTTCAAGGTGCAAAGTAGGGGGACCCAATGATTTTTCATTATCGTTGGACATGGGATGTGTACTTTGTTCAGCTGCTGAAAT
>CM032666.1:57038648-57056800 GCA_019095985.1 Streblospio benedicti | reverse complement strand
TATTGTCGCCCACGAGTGCTCTCTCCACACAAATGGATCTGCCAGCTCTGATTTAGGGACAATGACCTCCTTACCATGTCAGCATGTTTCGTCCACGCTGGGAAATGAAAGTTCTAAGCAAAATTGATGTTGCTTGATTTTATAAATCTCTTTCAACTGAATTGGTTATCTTTAAATTTGTTTTTGTTTGGGGGCTACTGTAGAAAATGACACGCTCGATTTGCAATAATAACGTAGGCTTATTGTAGCAATATATTTACCAAAATTTGGTACAGGTGCAAGTAGGGGGACCCAATGATTTTCATTATCGTTGGACATGGGATGTGTGCTTTTCAGCTGCTGAAATCCCACTTCGACGTGGCTAATCGGTACAAATTATTCAAAATTATTCATGAATATAATATTCATGACAGCGGACTTTTGCATGAATAGAGGTCATGGGACATCAGTTTTTCTTCATCACATCAGCAGGGGACAAGACCTTTTTGTATCCCCCCTGCCTGGTAAATATTGCACCGTCCCTTAGGGAACAGAAAACAAACTGCTGTATCTGTCAGACAGACAGTCTGGCACAGACACAGAGACTAACAGAGCAACAGGCTGAAAACTAATGCATAAAAATGACAACTACATGTATATGCAGAGTAACTTCCAACGTGCATACACCTTTAACCTTATCAATGCAACGCATATACAGTAGAACCTTCCATTAAGACCACCTCTCTATCGAGACCACCTCTATAATAGGACCACTTTTCACGGTCCCAAACCTTCATAAAGCTACCAACATAAACCTTCATGTAGAGACTACCTATCTATTGCGATCAGCTAACAATGGGCCCAAAGGTGGTCCTAATAGAGAGGTTCTACTGTATACCCAAAAACAGGCTAGTATAAAAACAAACCCCTATATCTAACGTGAACATGCTGACCTATACACTCTAAGCCAAACTTGACTTTAATCATGCCATTAATTTGTCCATTTCGTCTGCTACACGCGCTACCCTGTGTATTTTACAAGGTCCCTGTGAACAGACGACATCCCAATTTCAGTGAAGTTAAGTTGACCAGGAAGATGTACGAGGTCTCTCCCTCAGTCTAAATTACATTGCCCTGTGAGCTGTGCCTCCCATACTTCACCTCATCGCTCCAGGAGACCCCGCTAGCTGACGAATCATGGCAAACTTAACGTGTCCTTGAAATAGCACGCCGACACGATTGTTCGCAGGCGCTATATCGTTCTTCTTCAAAATTGTGAACGCTATCAATTAGCATATTTTGTTCTAGAATGACAAGGTAAAGACATGGTCCAGACGTGGTCCCGACTCGGTGTTTTGAAGTGTGTGAATTTGATGACCTAGTCTTAAAGTCTTGACAACGGGTTCCAAGTTTTAACCTTGGTTGCGATCATGTCAGGACAGTCAGTGACAGATCCAGGTTTTTGGAAAGGGGGGTGGGCGCACTTAAGGAAAGGGGGTGGCGCATTTAAGGGATTTCATGAAAAACCCTATGAAAATGAAGTATTTTGGTGGGAAAGGGGGGGGGGCACGCGCGCCCTGCGCCCCTGCACCCCCACCCCCTGGATCTGCCTATGGAACAGACTTGTACATTGTACGTTTTTCCATTCAGGAATACCCCAAATGGGCAAAGACCTGAGTTAATTCAGAGAATCTCTGAATGGAATCCCCTCATAGGCAGTGCAGTCACTGCCAATACAATGTGGTTCTCAGTTTTGTTATATGTGTAATACTTAATTGTATTGTGACACAATCAAAACGAAATTAAATCTATAGAAACATTTTTTTGCCGGGTGTGTGTGTGGGGGGGGGGGGGGTGATATAGCATCATTTTCGTTTTTAAATATGGACGACTTTAAGTATCTTTAAAGCTTTACAAATGTAATTTAGAATAAAAAATGTATAATTATGGTCCACGTAAATGGAATTATTAAACGTGTCTTTTGAAGAATTTGTACACGGATTGAATCCACAAACCATGGATGTTATAAATAGTTATAAATACACATAATGCGCCATGTCGAAATGTAATGTAGTTTGTGTTGGGTCGAATGGGTGCACACAGATAAATTTTTATTTAAACTTATAATGGAATGTTATAGTCGTCCATGCATAGATAGCTTATTTCAGTCAATCAGTCTATATTCTCATGTGAATTTTAACTCATAAATCACAAAAATTAACACCAGTTACAAACGATGATAACATATGACAATGATAATGTTGTCATTTAGTTAACTAATGGATTTGAGTAGTATGACCAAACACACTTCTCGGTATAATGTATCACTAGATGTTAATATCTTTAAGTTGTCCTACTCCTTGATGTTGATTAAACTTCAAATATTCAATTGTATTTGTTATTTATGGAAAAGCCCATCATTATAATGCACAGTCTATCAACATTGTGATGTATCTATGCCTGAAATTATTATTGAATTAATACTCGTTAGGGACCATTCAGTATTTATGACATGGTGGGGTAGGAGGATTTTCCAAAAATGCTGTGAAAAAATTGATAACCCCCCTCAAATCTTTGTGAAAAAATGGTAACCCCCCTCAATTTCATGTGACAGAAATTCATGACACCCCCCCCCCCCAACAGCTAACGCAATCATTGTCAGTTAACCCAAATCCGATTTGATGGATGTCCAACCCATAATATAAAAAACAGTAAATTATAGTACAGAATCTCTAAAAATAGGGGTACATTTTCTGTGAAAAAATTGATAGCCTCCCCTCAAAAGTGTGTGAAAAAACTGATGACCCCCCCCCCTCCAAACATCGTGACAAAAGTTCATGGCCCGCCCTAAAATCCTCCTACCCCACCCTGTGATAAATTCTGAATGGTCCCTTATTTCGACATAATTACCACCTTGAAGTTAAGAGTTCGCCCGATCGTTTTTGAAGGTCTAGCTAGCCCCTGTATGACTTCGTAACACTGATGTGTGTGTGTGTGTGTGTGTGTGTGTGTGTGTGTGTGTGTGTGTGTGTGTGTGTGTGTGTGTGAGTGTGAGTGTGTGTGTGAGTGTGTGTGTGTGTGTGTGTGTGTGTGTGTGTGTGTGTGTGTGTGTGTGTGTGTGTGTGTGTGTGTGTGTGTGTGTGTGTGAGTGTGAGTGTGAGTGTGAGTGTGAGTGTGAGTGTGAGTGTGAGTGTGAGTGTGAGCCGCCAGTCGTGTAAACCGCCAGGCCTCCTTCCCCCTCCCTTCCTACGTCAATGAATAGACGTGGTCTTAATTGGGTGTTTGCTTGTAGATCAACTGTTTTTCGGAATTTTTTTTCGGAAATTATACCTCTTTAAAATTACCAGGACTGTGTTCATCTTTATTGCTGGGCTCCGAATTTGAACAATGTTTTCTGTAATGATCGGTACATGGCAGCTCTGTATAGGACAAGAAGAAAATGATTCTTCAACATCAATTATTTGTGCCCTAGTCAATTAACAAACAAGACCTGCTCCTAATTATAGTGTCCACCTGAGGCCTGATAAAATGCCACGTGGCAAAGAGCGAACTTTCCATCATCCGGGTTATTTTCAGATCACGTTAAGTCTGCGCTATTTATCAGCATACGAACGTGGGAAGCGATGGATGATCTCTTGGTGCGTATTTGGACATTTCAACTTCATTTTTAATGCTTGAATGCAATGTATAGACTTTAGTGTGAAAAGACGTATGTTGGGATATCTCGTGATTTGAAATGTCAAATTAGTATCAGCAACTAGTTTTTTTGTTTTTGTTTTTTAATGGTTGGTTTTAAAAAGTCCTGACGGAAATCATTAATATTTTCTTGTTCGACTTCGTTGATGAATAAACTAGATCTAGCGTGTATCTAAATAATATCCATACAGACACGGACGAACACATAAAAAGTCTGTTAAGTTATTCGTCTTTGTTGTTAACGGTAAAAAAAGGACCATCATTTCATGAAATAAAAATCGTGCTTTTCCCATTGTTATCGTGTTCACTGCTATTTTGTTAATGAACAACAAGCATCAATAATGAAGAGAAGCGAAACCCCACCCCCGCAAATAGCGGATTATTTGACACAATGCAAACTCCTTAAAGATCGTGAACGGAAAACCCATTAATCATGGTATATTGTAGTTTATCACATCGCAAAGTTTTTAGCTAAGGTTTGTGGTCATATGTCAATATTAAAGATTGTATATCACTTACGTGCATTTAAATTTGATTTGAAAATAAATGATCAATGTTATTAAGATGTAACCTAACTTGTTTAGGAGGCGGCTACTGTAGTATTGTTTCTGCCATCAGCCGTTGCACCTACAATCACAATGCAAACTTCAGTACATCGGGACTTTCAACATTGTCAATATTACTCGAGTTTTCTGGTATTTTCCCACGGTGGCTTTTCAATATTGCAGACGTAAAACTTTTACGTGGTTCTCTTCACGTGAAACAGACATTTCAGCACGGATATTATAGCTTGTGTTAAATTATGACCATGTCGAATCTTTTGAAATAGAGAGACTAATTTAGTAATATGTGATTAAAAATAACTGCTGTAAAAATAACTGCTGTACATTTATTTAAGGTAAGTTGACTTTAGTGTGAGTTTTACTTGCTTTTATGCTTGTATACAATTGCTAAAAATGATTTATTGTTCTTGAAAAAAAAACTTTCGCTGTTATTTCTGCAAGTTACCTTCGCACGATGTCAGCTCACCAGTTTACAGTAAAACATCTCTCTATTAAGACCACTCTTTGGACTGACATCAACTTGTCAGGATTAAATAGCCAGATCCATTGAGCACAGGGGGCACGCGCCACCACTTTCTCCACCAATATATTTCATTTTAATAGGTGTTTTGGCATGTCTCCTATGATCGAGTGTAGAAACCCCTGAGATCTCTTTGATAAGTGCACCTTCCCTCTCCCTTTTCCAAAAACATGTATCTGCCAGTGGGATTACTAGTCTCCACAGAGATGATCTCTTTCCGAGGTCTCTTTATGGTCTCTTTGTAAATGCTTTTTATCACAAAATCTGGTGTTATTAGATCTTATTTTATAGATGGTTTCTGTATAAAGGTAGTCTTAGCTGGAAGTTCCACGGTATTTTACTGAAATGAAATTCATTTCAAGGTACCCTTGTACCAAAACTATATGATGGAAAAACATTGTTCACCCTGTTCGCTATCATATGTATCGTTGCATGGCTATGAATATTGACTTCTTTGCTAATTATTTTCTCTGTGTCTGTTAAATGTTTTCCTGGTGGGGCTGTCATTTTGCTTAACTATTGCAGCCTAGAACAGAGCCGTAAATAAGTTAGAATTTGTATTCTTAAGAAAACCCTCGCTTTCGTTTTGGTAACAACAAAAACACGTGTGCTGTGTTGACATAAACAAGAACACGTCTGGAAAGTGTAAAGTATCTCTTAACAATTGACATTTGGAATATAGGTATTCATGTGTGCATTGTGATTGTGTGGATGTTGTTCACATTACGCTGTAGTAACGTCACCAATGTTAAAGCCCCAGGATTTTTTTATTAACAACCTCTGCTCCAAAACCTGTCCAATGTGTTATACAATGATGCATATGAAATGAGTTCTAATTCATAACTAACAAAATATAGTAACTTTAACTACTGAAATATCAAGTCAAAAACAACCACGTTCCCATGCATTTGTATCGGCACGTTACGATGTTATCACCTTGTTGGTGGGTGATCACTCTAAGCTAGTGATCACATGACATGTGACGCGGGGTTTGACGTGAGCATTGTGGTGAATTTCAGTTTCTTTTAGGTTGACTGTATTCTAGTCTGCAATAGTGGAATCAGTAGCTACTAGACAGTACAGTTTAGTTAAAGTATATTTATTATAGTCACAATGTCCAGACCTATTATACATGCAAGTAAAATCATAAAACTTAAGATGAAATTGGACCCGGCCATTATTTGGCCTATAGAGTCACTATCTATCTTGAACTAAGTTAATTTTACCATTATATTTATACACAAAGATGTTTTTGTTATTTAAAAGACACAAAAGTACAATCATGACTTTGAGTACAATTTAACTTTGTTATCTTGAATCTGTAGCCAATGTTTGAGAAAACCAACTGTTCATAACGTGGATGAAGGAAAATTAAGCTTCAGGTAAAGCTAACCTCGAGAGAACAGAAAATGCAAGATAAACAATATCAATATAATGAGGCTGTACTGTGTCTACTGTAAAATAAAAATGAACGCGCTTAATATGCTCTAGCGGAGCAGTAATTGTATTAGTGTGGAAATGAGTAGTGATAGTGGTTTGCTCAAAGATAATTAATAACATAAACAAAATAAATGGCATCATTCATTATTCTGCATGACAAAGAAAAAACAGTGGAAACTGTCATTATAGACACGGCAAGAGAATATACTCCAACTTTATGAAAGCCTTGTATAGATGGATATCATTGTATTGTGTGTAGGTAGCACATTAGAGAAGTGGTGGGTTGGTTGGGGGTGGGGGGAGGCATGAAAGGTGGGGGAAATTCCAAATACCATATACTATTTGCTTTACATCATGTGCGTTTTAGTTTGTCATATACCTCATCCTATACAGTAGAACATCGAATGAAGACCACCTCTATATTGAGACCACCTCTATAATAGGACCATTTGTCACGGTCCCAAACATTCGTAAATCTACCAAAATAAACCTCCATAAAGAGACCACCTCTCTATTGAGACTACCTAACACTGGTTCCAATGGTGGTCCTAATATAAAGGTTCTACTGTATATATTGTACAGTGTAGCATCGCCATGGAGACACGTCAAAAACAGAGACACCTCGCAATCAGGAGTACTTTTATTATTCATCTTGTTATATATTCAGTCAATCAATGAAATTATAAATTTATTTGAACAGGCCCTAATTATTCCTCAATTTAAGGGTACTCAATCAATTTTGCAAGTATCTTGTAAGTTTTTCCGTCATTTGGGTTTGTTTGTCTCTCATTGTAATATCAAAATGTTTTGCTACTGGGAACATCTCGATGATTAGAAGACCTTCCCCCCACTCCACCCTCTTACCCCGCCCCGATTAAAACTAGTGTCTTTATTTCAAGGTTTTCCTTTTATGATAGCCATGTCTTTCTTAGTATTGCATTTGTCACGTTTTTTTTCTGAGAATTTTTAAATAGTACAGTTCCCATTAAAGGTCAATGTTTTGTTGGAATGTGGAATGAACTAGGTCATAAACTTGTCCTTGGACATGACCAATTTACTATTATCTGTTATGAACTTCTTAGAAACCTTTGATATTGACTGAAGGACATTTTCCGATCCAGTGACCATCTTAAGAGTATACTCAAAAAAGATATATATAAAGTCACCTTTAAAGATGGCACGTGTGCAATTCTGAAACATGATAACAAATCCTCTCATCGAAAAACCGTGACATTTTGATGTTTGAAAATGTTTGTAACCTGTTTATTTCTCAATCAATACCGTAGGTGATCAGATTGATTTTTACAGTGTATGATGTCAGAAAGAAACTGCATCATATGTGTGCAATGTATATTACTACCTGCCACATAAATATTCAGGCCAATTTTTGGTACACACGATAAAGTGATTTGAATGGATGGATGGTGTAATTTTTTGAAAATCAAAATTAGACTATTATATGATAATAAACAAATAGACTGAATTAAGGACATTTTTCTATTTCAATGGACACATAGGATATGTGATGTGCGTGTGAAGTATATTTTAGCATATGCGATAAATATGTATGCCAATTTGCATTACTGTCAGCATCATAGGATACAATATTAAAGCAATTTTCGTAATTGATGTAAAAATGATTTAAGAGAGATAGTACAGGAAGCAGTTTACAACATATTCTCAACATTGTAGTGATAAGTCGTTTAGTTTGGGAAAGTTTCCCTATGCAGTGCTTGTTTAAGGGTTTAAACTGTTTTATTGAATGATAAGAAGTGTGAAGGGGTTATATATATGTAAGTTGGTATCCGGATAGCATGTTAAGAATTATGTTTTAAAACATACCATGGAATTTTCAATTAGACTTCATATTTAAAGGTCATATAGATAATTCATGTGGGAATATTTGATGGTATTTGCCAAGCCAATCTAGGATATAGACATGGTTATGAATTGGAAATCTTTTTAAAAGGGATATTGATTGTTGAAATGAAAGTTGGTATTTCGGAATTTCGATTATCAAAAATGGTGGAATACTTGGACAAACAGCATTTTCAATGATGTGATGATTTTAAACATTTTAAATTTACCTTTCAATGAGAATTTGAATACCTAGGCTGGTATTCATTGTATTTGTATTATACCCGTTGCTTACAGAATGTGTTTATCAGTCTAAACATTGTTTTACCAATGAATTTACATTTACCAGCTGGCTTAACCATGTGGCTTATTAGCCCATTTCATTTGCCTAAGTGTGGGGATAGGTTCCTCATATTTACAAATAAATATTGTCCATACCATCAGATCAAATGAACAGTCCTCATCAATGTTTAACTATAAAGAAGGAATCTCAGTTGGTGTGCATATATATGAGTTCAAAATTAAACTTAGATGATAGCTTTTGAAGTAATTATTATATGTGGTATTCAAGGACATGTCTAAGTTAATATGCTAACATTTTGCCGGGAAGTGGCATATATAACACCAAACGTAAACAAGTATTTATTAATGTACTAGTTACTTTGTGTGAATCAGCCTTGTGATATTCTATCTACCATAAAAAATTAATTCTTGACGATTACAAGTGATTTTATAGGGGCCGTCCAGGATTCAGAATTCAAAAGCGAAGGGAGGGGGTTTCAATCCACAGGTTACCACATGTAATTATGGCAGCTAATAGCATATGGCCTAACATACTTGCTTCGTACACCCTACCAATTGCAAGGCCACTGCTGAATAGGCCGGATTACTATATATAAATGTAAATGTAAATGACAAGCTTTATAGTTTGCTATCCAAGTCGAAAGGCAGTACTGCCAGATGTGCCCTAGGCCTAAAGCAAAGGTATTCATATTGAACACTTCAAATAACTGACAACCATACTCAGCATGTGTTAGCGACTAACAAGTGCTAGTCTAATGCGGGGAGTACGGAGTCAACTGTCTCTTGCTATTGATTGAGATTGAGATACCAATAATTTGAAAACGTATACTTCCTGTTGAATTTCCTTTAACCTTGAGATCTACAGGTTCTTATAACATTTAGTCACTTGATGATACTCTTAGCAAGAGTCGATATTGTGTAACTTTGGTTGTAATCAACTGTGTAATGCTCCTGAGAAAAGATACGCAGAACAGGCCTGACAAATAAAGTGAGGTGATAGTACAGATAACAACAGTCAGGATCAAAATCGTAAACTATGCTATAAGACAGGAATCATTGACTCAAATCTATCTCTATATGCTCATTTGATATTTATTTTCATGCTTCATTCAATAAAAAGGCTGTACATTTTTAACTGAATATAGTATGGTACACTTGGGACAATTATGAAGTTCTTCGCTGTTTTAAAATACTGCTTTGGTGATGATTGGTTATTTTTGGTCCTCTGTGGCTGAGTGTATACGCAGTTAGGTCTTGCGTTCGATTCCTGGTTGGGACTGTTCCTAAACAGTTGCACACTGCTCCGTGGTTGTTTGATAGGTACAGGTCATGCATGTCTGCACTAGATTTGCAATATGCTATACATGTATTCTCCCTGAGTAGTTGAGAAAGATATAGTGTGACAATGATGCTAATGATCTGGTGTGAATGTAGAGTCATCTGATACTGCATAGCAAGGACTTTAGACCATAAACCACATGTTTACGTTTATTGGGATTGTAGTAGTGAACCATGTAATATTGCCATGTTGCAGACATACTAATTCCATCTGGGTTTGCTCATTAATGCAAATTAGCCATGTGATAAGCATGCTTAAACAGACCGTTTCCGGTGTAAGTAGACAATTGATGACACATTTTCACCGTCAAATATTACTGTTTCAAGGTTATGATGTTCAGTAATTGCATTATGTTGAAATGTATATGTTGGAAGGAAAATGCCATCATTTAATGAAACATGTGTACAACTTTCCCAGATTCAGTTTTTTTTAAGTATGTGTGGAATAACAAGGAGTGAAGACTCAATAAGATCTTTTGTACACTATGGCAAGACTGGTCTATTAGAAAGTGGAATACTCCCATACAACCATCATGAATTTGCTTATGTAATGCATTTCGACTGAAGGGTGATAGTGATGGAATACTACTCAAATACCAACTACATGTAGTATAGTAGAACCACTGTTAAGACCGTCCAGAAGACTGGACTTGTGCTCTTAATAGAGGTGGTCTACATGGTAAGGTGGTCTTCATTGAATGTTTTAACGTAAATAGGTCACTGTGCCATGCACTCATGAGAAGATGAACGAATTTGAGAACATCTTTTTGAAGCAAATGCTTCAAATTATTGCAGTAATAGAATCCAAGGGGGTATTTATCAAAAAGTAAGGCCAATGGAATTCAATTAGTTGTGTAAGGAAAAAGGTTGCTTGCTTCTCAAAAATGTATATGTGAAGAGTTAGAAATAATACTGAAGAGAAAGAAAAATACAACTGGTGTATACTAATATATGATATTTTTTAAAGGAAAAATGAATGAAGTATGAATTGACAGTTTGAAAGCTCTATTTTGGTGTCTCAATTCAATTTGCTGGATAATGATATACATGTAAGTTTCTTTACATCAAATTTGTGACTTATTAAACTTATTTTTAGAAATGATCATGCAAAGATAACAACATGATTGATGAACTCATGGCTCGTTTACAAGATGTGACAGTATTATTGGATTTGATCACAAAAACTGAAGAAATAAAGACATATTTTGAAGGATTATAAGGAATGGACTAAGAATATTTGCCAAAGGATACCAAGCAAACGGATATATTACTTAATAATGGCACCTGTACCCATTGATGGTGAGTTTACTGTAATAGTTTTCATTTAAACTACAGTCAAAAGTTGTTATCTCAAATTTGTAGGAATAAATGCTCAATGTTAGAGATGGCCAATATTTGAGATTAGCAATATCAAAATGATAAGGTTCTACTGTATGTTTTTACAGCTACGCCAAATTATACACTTTGATGGATATAGGTTAAAACGATTAATTTACAGAACTTTTACCAACATTGTTCAGATATTTGAAAACTTATCTTTGAATCCTGGCAAACTATTATCAATAATCCAGTGTTT
This sequence comes from Streblospio benedicti, assembly GCA_019095985.1. Lineage (NCBI taxonomy): Eukaryota > Metazoa > Annelida > Polychaeta > Spionida > Spionidae > Streblospio > Streblospio benedicti. The sequence goes on along the minus strand of CM032666.1, from coordinate 57,045,528 downwards.
CCAGGAAAGATTGACCCTGTTAATTAATTGGGTGGGATCATCCATCCACCCAGCTTGTAAACCCTCTACAGGTCAAATTGAGTGGAAGTACTCATGTTTCATGTACAGTGGAACCTGTCCATGTGGATACTTCCCATATATCAAGGACACATGTTACTTTTCATTTCTATCTTTCTCTATATACATCTATACACCTGCCCTATGTGAATACTGTTAACTTTTCCCCGTCCATTAATATCATTTATACAGTGAGCCTATATTTTTAGGACCCCTGTCGTATGTGGACACTTTTCACTTCCACCTTTCCCTATAAGATGATTTATACAGTAAACCTCTTGTTTAAGACCACCTACCCTATGTGGATACTTAGACTTCTGCGGAAGGTGTCCACATTAGACACATTTCTCTGTATGTTAGCTGTTTTGACCTCTAGGCACCTAGATCATATGGACTACCATTGTGACAATTGATGGTCGTTATAGCTATTACTACATGTACATGTACATGTGTTTTGTCCAGCAGTAAACACTTTGCTTTGTCACATTGGGTGATGCTTTGCATTTAGTGTGAAAAAGTTTGCATGTTTTCCCGAAAAAGTCTGCCTGCTATAAAGATCATATGGCATGAAGTGTTTTGCTCAATCTTTCAAATTATTCATATTCTATAATTATGCTTATTTTGTTAAGGGCAGAAGACCAAAACAACCTTTAAAACGTCTTGGGGGCCCCCTAGTAATCTGTCTATGAATTAAGTGTCTAAAGCTAATGTCAGACATGCCCAAATACTTGTATTGAAGCCAATTATATTATTAGATTAGTCACCTTATTGTGTCTCATTGATTGGCTGCTTGCCTCATGACAGATGTATCTTCAAAGGGTAGGATAATCTTTTTTCTGAATGTATTTCTCATCTTCCTCACAGTAAAACAAAAGCACAATAAAACTTAGAAGATGAACATTCGTGAATTATTGACTGGGGCATAACATATCATCTGACATCTTGAGTATGAAGCAAAACATGATAGTGGGCGTAATATTTCCACTATATAATTATTATTTGCATCTTTGATAATTTCGTAAAAAGTTTAAATGCTGATGAAAACTTACTTTCATGATGGATCAAATAGAAGTCCCAAATGGCACTCTTTGATGCAAATGGGAAAGTAATACACTCCTGGGTAGGTGTCTTTAGATAGGTTATTTCACTAAGTGTATGTCGCCTTTTAGAAATGTCATCTCAATAATTTTTAATCTTGCGATTCTCTCTTGTGAAATGTTAACAAACCATGCTATAATGATGAATGAAGATAACGAAGATGCTTACAACTTTTAGGAGACGAAAAAATTGAAACTTTGTTATGAGGATATTTGGTGCTTAGATGTAATGACTTACTGACATCGAGATTAGTGGATTTTGTCTGAACATCAGTCCATTAGGGAAATTCATTGCCGATCATAACAAATGTGCGTGTAACCTTGCATACTTTTCAGGGAGTTTTATGAAAGGAATTATAGCCTGTACAAGACTTTTTGACCTGTAGGTAATGCTTCTCCGATTCAAGAGATAACACAGGCTGTTCCCCCCCTTTGTTTGGTAAAATTGTTAGGTTTACATTGATGACCTCATGCCATATCCCAGAAGTCGTATCTTGCTAATGCATCAGACTTTCTTATCATAATATTCATGGCATGCCGGGTACACACACCACCCCACATGTATGTTACTTTATACGGAGGGCCGTCTATAGCATGTTATTGCATTTGACAAGGTCACATTACAAGCAATGGTATTAGCCAAACATCTGCTGATTGTCGATTGCGTTGACTTCTTTATTAACTTATTTTCCAAGCTCTTAAAACAGCAGACATGCCATGCAATTACATTATGTGTCATACCGTAGATAGCTGATTATATGCCCTGGGTGGTTATTATAAATGTTTCATACCTTTTGGTTGTTGAAAGGAGGATGAGTGTTTTCCGCAGTTTCAGTATGGAAACAATGTTTGTTTTTCTCAAATTACTTATTTGCCTTTTGCTTATGTCAGTTTCTCTTGTGTTTGGTCGTCAAAATATAACATATTGACCATTTGTTGTGTTGGAACTCCACCCATTGCAACTCAGCGCCAAGAACATGCGCAATAGATCTCTGCGCACTCGCCAGTCGAAGGGAAAACGTTTCCCTGAAACGTAGCACTTTTGTGTGAAAAAATATAAGTTTCTGAGCGACCAACATTATATTGGTATCTTCAATTCTACATATAACATATTTGTTCTCTCATTGATGTCTTTGTTAACACTGAATTTGAAAATATTTAATTTCAATCTGCAAATTATGGTGTTTTGTGAAACCAAGGTATGAAATAGACCCTAACTAACAGTCGAGCTGGCTAATTTTCTCCCAAACCGGTTGGTTTCAAACGTTCTCAGTCCAATGGATAGGCTACTTTTTGTGAGTTCTCGATATTAGTATGGTCAAGGGCAGGACACTTTTAGTCAGGTTCGGCCACCTTTTATAGTTGCTGCCCCTGTGGTTCGAGACCTACCTACGCTAATGAAACCCTGTGTATACATCAACCAGTAAGAATTGTATCTAGAAGAATTCTGAGCTAGCACTGTTTCTCATAAATGTTTGTTCAAATTTTTGTTATTATTCTCCAAGCATGCAAATATGACAGCTCCATAGAAGTGTATATATTAATCTGTCAGATCGTTTGTCACTCTGACAGAGTGTACGGTAGATATGTATGATGCTGGTTCATATGCAATGGGAGTAGATAGATATATGCGACACACAAGTTCCATTAGTCCATAATTGGGTGTGCAATTGCTGTGGGAATTGCATATGATTATCAACATTGGTCTTAATCCAGTTGGATGCTTTCACTTCTGTGCAGATTGACACAAGAGAATTAGACTCGTCTTTAGGTCATCAAATTTTAATTCCTTTCTGACTACTGCAGTATGAATATGTGTGCTTCAGTCACTGAGTTGCTACATTATGCTGATGACCTGAAGATTTTACGTTCGCTTCTCAGTTGGGTCTAGTGGTGGATGTTATGGTTGTTAAGAACAAAGCCATGACTATCATGAATAATAAAAATGTTTATAACCCAATCAATCAATCAATCAAATCCTAAATTTATTTTAAACAGGCCCTAATTATTCCTCATTCAGAGGGTGTGGCGTGGCTGCCCAGTCCAAGAAATTTTGAATTTGGCATAGAGTTATATGTTGTAAGAACAGCCTGGAAAATGTAGTTAACATTGATGTGGTCATGATAATGTAAAATAAGTTATGAAAAAGGCTAATAATTATGTAATTCAAAGGCCATGCTTAGAAAAATCAATCTCACCCTATATCCTGACATGTATCTATAAGTGCATGTAATTACATCGTATCTCAAATATCTCAAAGTTGACCAAAAGACAGACACTCAATCAATGCTACCACAAAGTAATCTCACACTCACAGTTATCTGCCTTTTCGTAACAAGTTGTGAATGAATATTTTAAAAGGGCAGTTATCAGACCCTCTACGACACACATACTTTTTACGAACTCGCTCACTGTCTTTTACTGCCTTCACTGCACCCTCTGTAAATTATGTAGAAGTCTCTGCGTGTTAAAAGACCTAGTAAGCTGTTGTATGACTGAGTAGTAGTCTAATGTCTGCCGTGTACACACAACAGAGACGGCCAAACCATACGACAAGTGTCCTGTTACGACGAGCCTATTGATCCTTGTAGATAAAGGCTAGCATGATCGTGAGACCAGAACGGCTTATTACAGCTGTCATTGCACAACCTTAATTTGTGCCGTGTAACCAGGATCACTTCGTGCTTAATGTGCCACATCCTGTCATAACACTCGCTCATTGGTGATCTTTATTTATTGATGGATATGGCTCATTTACACAATAGGATTAGGAAATTATTTAGTATTGGTAGTATCGTCATGATTGTAATTCGTGCATGAACATTTATTGGTGAAATGTTGGAAGTTTTGTTAGTTGTGGATTGATATGAAATTGAAAGTTGGGATGTTCATGGAATAGTTTTCAATTGATTTTGTTAGTTAATTTTAGTTTGAGTAAATTTTTTTTTGTGAACTTGTGTTCAGTAGTGAAAATTGAATTACATCGGATAATTAGTGTATTATTCATTTTTATGTTCCAGTGACAAATGTGCACTTCTGAGTAGAAATAGAAAAATTTAATTATGCCCATGTATGAAGTGATAATGTTCAGATGGCGCTTTGTGTTAACTACTCAGTCTATGTCTTCCTAATAGTTATTATGAAAAGCCAAATTTATGACAAAATCGTTTCACAAAAGATCCATGCACATAGTACAATAATGTTGGATATGACACCTGTTGATTAAAGTGGATTCCAAAATGTGGTCACACATGCCAATTCAAAACAAGGATATTAAGCTACAAGGATAGATGATTGCTTTGAAGGTCAGAAAGTGAATATGGTGATACATACATGTATACATGAAGGGATATTCCCAATTTATTCTGTTATACAATTGTAGGACATTGCGATTATTACATACAGGACAGAATAATTTGTTTGGCTGTGAAGTGTTCAGAATGAATATTTTACTAGTCTAGTGGAATAATTGCAAGCGCCTTGGTAAGAATGACTGTTATTATGATTGTTTTAGAATGACAGTTATTTTGATTTAATGTCATGTGATCAAACAGTACGGTATATGTCAATATATAGTTTATGAGTAGAGCCTCTTTTAACTGGACACTTTGGGAAGGTGGATTGACATTCAGAAAATTTGTGTGTCCGGATGAGGGAGGGTTTGTGGTAGGGTGGGTGAATGTGAGAAACTACATACCACCTAACCGGTTATGTACTTGTACATGACCACGAGTGATTATGGACGATAACTGGAGATATTCACTAAATATGTTTTAGAACAACTCATCTATCACTTTAGTTGGAAGTTATATATCATGCACCAATATTCCTATAATGATAATTCACTTGAACATCATTTGATATCTTTTGTACCAGTCATTATACTAGGTTTCGCGATAATTTCAATTAAAACACATGCTTTTGTTTTGTAACTTGATTAGTTAGCATGCAAAGCTATCAGATCAAAGAGCAATGTCAGTAGTAGCAATCCAGTCTCTGTGGTGGTGTGCAATAGAGACATTGGTTGAACGAGGTTACAATGCCAATAAGGCTGTTGTGTTCAACCACTTTCGTGATAAAAAATAGGCTTATAGTTGAGTCCATGTCTGATCTGTCCACGTACTTGTCAGAAACAATGAGACTATAAAACAATATCCGGTTCATGGAATTATTCGGATTAGGGATATACGGATAAAAGAGGTTGTACTGTACTGAGTATATAGAATTATGATATCTGTGATATATGTACCATTTCACAATATTCAATTCTAATCCTCTATAGCAAGCAAGCTCCTACCAGTCTATTGCCGTAGCTGAAGTTAAACTTCCATGTTACTATATTAAGCTATGTGGCCCTGATGTGACTCAAACTCACAACCATAATATGTTTGATTGTCTATTCTTACCACTGAAGTAATCCAAATCCTTTATTAAAAGTTTTTAAAAGTTTTTAATTTCAAAATTTCTCAAAAAACGCGCTTTTCATCTCTATAGAGACCTTTTCAATTTACAATAAAATATAGTATTTCTAAAACATTATACTATTTAAAAACCAACCAATTGGTTGTGATACCGGTAATTGGATGTGAGACCAGAATGATCCCATCATCTCAAGCAGCAAGCTGTTCAAAGGTTAAACATTTAATCACAAGAGTGCCTGGTACTAGTATTGGTACAGTATTAGGGACAGGCCGTGGACAGCAGCTGAGTTAAAATCCATAGAGTCCCATGTGCACTAACACCCATCTAAGGGGACACTATTGTGGGGTAAAAGTGCCTGGGGTACACACCTGCTGTGTCCGATCTACTTATACATGCATCGTCATATCTCACGACTATATACGCAGTATATAGCCGTGATACCACTATATCCAATTATGTGGAACTTACACTCAGAAACCGACCAATCAGAAGGCCCACTGCCAAAATGTCCAGCAGGGAATTCAAACGTAAAACGTACGATCTTGCTATATCAGTAAGATGGAACCGAGTATTGATTTTGTCTTTGACGTAAGTCTAACCGAAAATAATTTTTCCACGTGAACGCTACAACTGGGCCCACGGGTTGGTATGAACAAGGACTTTAAGGCAGTGTGAGTTATCAAGCCGTGAAAACCGACGATGTTATACATGTAGTGATTGAGTATCGTGTCTGTACTCTGTAAATATCTTTGGTACAGTTAATGTCCTGCAGTATGCGCTTCGTGAAGTAAATATGAAATTCTTACCCTTCTATGACATTTTTTTAAAAGACTTGCGCATTGATAACTAATACTTGAGTAGTATAGCATGTACAGTAATCCTTAGTTCACAATGATCGGTAAGTACCTGGGGATATTGAGTGATCTGCAGTGCACCTGCGATTTTAGCCCTTAGGCCATCCTTTTTATATAAGTTGGATGACAAACCCGACGATGTGCCCTAATGAACCCCGATAAGTTAAAAAAATGACACTAACCACCTTTTATTTAATAATTGCCGACGATAATAAAAACAAAACAACTTTATTTTCTTCCCATCGCCGATCTGTCAAAAGATTTAGTACGAATCATATCGCTGGTCACATGACTTTTTCTCGCGATCTCCAGTAGCCGATTTTGGTTTCGTTTTCACGGCACAGGTCATTAGCCTCGTTCAGCCAGACTCTTTATTAAACTTGGCGGGTGCATGCGAGCACGAGTCTTGTTTAGCGAGACTACGCGGGACATTTGAATTTCTGAGCATGC
>CM032666.1:56917430-57038548 GCA_019095985.1 Streblospio benedicti | reverse complement strand
CGGATTTCCCCCGGGTTTTACCCCAAAGGGGGAAACCCCCACTTAAGGGGTATAAACAACCCCTGAAATATAAGTTGACGGGACTGGTTAATACCCCAGTTACACACATTGATAGGCTTTGTTTTACTTGGCCACTGTAGGGTTAGGGACCAGTCTCTTGTACTGTGGGGGCGATTAGCGGCATTTTTCTTTTAGCGCTGGGCAGCACACGGGGTTGGCAACCTACTCCCGGGAACAGGGGAGTAGGCCCTTTTACTTGTACTTCCCGAGGCTGGCCGATGGCCTTCCCCCCTCACCGCGTGGACTGGGGTCTACCGTGGTTGAGGAGGGCCCCCCTGAGCTGGGGGTGCAGCACGGGTCGGTCCCCCCCGCGAGGCCTCTCGTGAAACCCGGGGGCCCATCAATAGCCCAAGGCCCCCGGGGCCCGGGCAGGGGGCATGGTAGTCGGGGAAACACAACGGGGGTGGTCTAGCTGAGGAACCCGAAGCAGCCAGCCCCGCCTGGCAAAGGGGTGAGCCCTGGGGAGGTCGCCGGCGCATGACGTGGTTCCTGTTGATCCAGTAGCAGATTGGGTTTCGGATGTTCCAGACGCTCCAGCTACTTCTTTTGTTTACACAGGCCCCTAATTATTCCTCATTCAGAGGGTGTGTGGCGGCTGCCCATCCAAGAAATTTTGAATTTGGCATAGAGTTATATGTTGTAAGAACAGCCTAGAAAATGTAGTTACCACATGTGGTCATGATAATGTAAAATAAGTTATGAAAAGGCTAATAATTGCGAATTCAAAGGCCATGCTTAGAAAAATCAATCTCACCCTATCCTGACATGTATCTATAAGTGCATGTAATTACATCATTATCTCAAATATCTCAAGAAGTTTCCAAAAAGACAGACACTAATCAATGCTACCACAGCAATCTCCACACTCACAATTATCTGCCTTTTCGTAACAAGTTGTGAATGAATATTTCAAAAAGGGCAGTTATCAGACCCCACGACACACACATCTACTTACGAACTCGCCACTGTTTTTTGCTGCCTTCACTGCACCCCTCTGTAAATTATGTAGAAGTCTCTGCGTTAAAAAAGACCTAGTAAGCTGTTGTATGACTGAGTAGTAGTCTAATGTCTGCCGTGTACACAACACAGACAGCCAAACCATGACAAGTGTCCTGTTACGACGAGCCTATTGATCCTTGTAGATAAAGGCTAGCATGATGTTGAGACCAGAACGGCTTATTATAGCTGTCATTGCACAACCTTAATTTGTGCCGTAACCAGGGATCACTTCCGTTAGCAATGGCGCCACATCCTGTCATAACACTTTCGCTCATTGGTGATCTTTATTTATTGATGGATAGCGGCCTATTTTACACAATAGGATTAGGGAAATTATGTAGTATTGGTAGTATCGTCATGATTGTAATTGCGGCATGAACATTTATTGGTGAAATGTTGAAGTTTTGTTAGTTGTGGATTGATATGAAATTGAAAGTTGGGATGTTCGTGGAATGTTTTAATTGATTTTGTTAAAGTTATTTTAGTTTGAGTAAATTTTTTTTTGTGAACTTGTGTTCAGTAGTGAAATTGGATTACATCGGATAATTAGTGTATTATTCATTTTTATGTTCCAGTGACAAATGTGCACTTGAGTAGAAATAGAAAATTTTAATTATGCCCATGTATGAAGTGATAATGTTCAGATGGCGCTGTGTTAACTATTCAGTCTATGTCTTCCTAATAGTTATTATGAAAAGCCAAATTTATGACAAAAGCGTTTCTAAAAAGATCCATGCACATAGTACAATAATGTTGGATATGACAATTGTTGATTAAAGTGGATTCCAAAATGTGGTCACAAATGCCAATTCAAAACAAGGATATTAAGCTACAAGGATAGATGATTGCTTTGAAGGTCAGAAAGTGAATATGGTGATACATACATGTATACATGAAGGGATATTCCCCAATTTATTCTGTTATACAATTGTAGGATTGCGATTATTACATACAGGACAGAATAATTTGTTTGGCTGTGAAGTGTTCAGAATGAATATTTTACTAGTCTAGTGGAATAATTGCAAAGCCTTGGTAAGAATGACTGTTATTATGATTGTTTTAGAATGACATTGTTATTTTGATTTAATGTCATGTGATCAAACAGTACGGTATATGTCAATATATAGTTTATGAGCAGAGCCTCTTTTAACTGGACACTTTGGGAAGGTGGATTGACATTCAGAAAATTGGTGTGTCCGGATGAGGGAGGGTTGTGGTAGGGCGGGTGAATGTGAGAAACTACATACCACCTAACCGGTTATGTACTTGTTACATGACCACGAGTGATTATGGACGATAACTGGAGATATTCACTAAATATGTTTTAGAACAACTCATCTATCACTTTAGTTGGAAGTTATATATCGTGCACCAATATTCCTATAATGATAATTCACTTGAACATCATTTGATATCTTTTGTACCAGTCATTATACTAGGTTTCGACATAATTTCAATTAAAACACATGCTTTGTTTTGTAACTTGATTAGTTAGCATGCAAAGCTATCAGATCAAAGAGCAATGTCAGTAGTAGCAATCCAGTCTCTGTGGTGGTGTGCAATAGAGACATTGGTTGAACGAGGTTACAATGCCAATAAGGCTGTTGTGTTCAACCACTTTCGTGATAAAAATAGGCTTATAGTTGAGTCCATGTCTGATCTGTCCACGTACTTGTCAGAAACAATGAGACTATAAAACAATATCCGGTTCATGGAATTATTCGGATTAGGGATATACGGATAAAAGAGGTTGTACTGTACTGAGTATATAGAATTATGATATCTGTGATATATGTACCATTTCACAATATTCAATTCTAATCCTCTATAGCAAGCAAGCTCCTACCAGTCTATTGCCGTAGCTGAAGTTAAACTTCCATGTTACTATATTAAGCTATGTGGCCCTGATGTGACTCAAACTCACAACCATAATATGTTTGATTGTCTATTCTTACCACTGAAGTAATCCAAATCCTTTATTAAAAGTTTTTAAAAGTTTTTAATTTCAAAATTTCTCAAAAAACGCTTTTCATCTCTATAGAGACCTTTTCAATTTACAATAAAATATAGTATTTCTAAAACATTATACTATTTAAAAACCAACCAATTGGTTGTGATACCGGTAATTGGATGTGAGACCAGAATGATCCCATCATCTCAAGCAGCAAGCTGTTCAAAGGTTAAACATTTAATCACAAGAGTGCCTGGTACTAGTATTGGTACAGTATTAGGGACAGGCCGTGGACAGCAGCTGAGTTAAAATCCATAGAGTCCCATGTGCACTAACACCCATCTAAGGGGACACTATTGTGGGGTAAAAGTGCCTGGGGTACACACCTGCTGTGTCCGATCTACTTATACATGTAGTGATTGAGTATCGTGGTCTGTACTCTGTAAATATCTTTGGTACAGTTAATGTCCTACAGTTAAATGAAGTAAATATGAAATTCTTACCCTTCTATGACATTTTTTTTTAAAAGACTTGCGCATTGATAACTAATACTTGAGTAGTATAGCATGTACAGTAATCCTTAGTTCACAATGATCAGTAAGTACCTGGGGATATTGAGTGATCTGCAGTGCACCTGCGATTTTAGCCCTTATACAACATCGGACAAACACCTGTAAATGTGTCCTCTAATCGCCATACAGCGTCTGTTTCCAAGAGAAGTTTTCAGAGGGCTGGCAAGTACATGAACTACTGCCTGACTTCGACAGGACACCTGATACTAGTTGGCCAGTTATCTTATTATGGTCAGGTGAAAGCCGGCACTTAATACATTAATGTCAAGAAAAGGCAACATTTTACCTTTTGATTCCGTGCCAATTTTAAAGATATGTAAAGAATATGTGGCTGAGAGATGTGGCTAGTTATGAAATCGTACAGACACTGGTAAATTTTAACTTTAAGTTATAACTCTTCCGGCACCTTCTCAATGCTTCCTGAGAGCTCCTGCCACTGGCTGGCTATTTACGATGGCCCACAGTGACCAGGTCAAAAGGGTTAAAAAGCACGCCGGTGTACATCAGATGCCTAATCATAAGTGGTTGTGAAGTAAGCGTAAGGAAAGATCATAAGAATGTAAATGGTTGGGAGGCTAACAGAGTGTTCATGTACATTGGTCGCAATAGGTTTATTCATATTAGGAACATTGTACCTCTTGATATTGAGTCAAAAAGTGTTCATAATATTGACAAACTGATTGATGCTTCTGATTCATAAATGCAAATATTAAATGTTCAATGATCTGGTGTAAATTGAACTTTAGTAACGTCCTAAAACCTAGGCAATGGTAATACCCATGTAAATGCATATTTATGTGAAAGCACATCCCCTAAATTGATAATTTGTCTAACTAAAAGAACATGGGCCTTTGGATGTTTGTATACGATAAATGCAGTCTTAAAGTTACATTCAATGCAAGGCTGTGTTGTATAGTATGGGCTCTTCCATGGATGGTTAGAGTAAGTAGTACTTCTGATATAGAAATACACTTCATAGCCACTTATTATTATATCATGAAAATAGCAATGCAGGAACAATAGCCAAGCGTTGAAAGCTTTTCATGATCATCGGTGCATGTATATATGAATAATATATTCATGAAATAAGTCATTGGATGTGTTAGTGAGCTAGTGATAATATGTTTTGTCCTACACAGACCCCTGTTGTATTGCAGCATATTGTAAATGACCCGTAAAAGCATCAATAATTGTCAATAGCGTAACAAATCATTTCTGTCATGAGATACAGTTTGACTTGGTGTCCAATTTGAAATGACACATATAACTCCAAGCAATATCGCTTTATTTATTTTTATTTACATTCCTGTGTATTATGAGACTGTAAAAGACCAATTGAAAAACATTCCCTTATAGAATAGTACTTTAAAAAAACCTTTGAGAAGTGACCTTGCAAGGGAATGGTCAAAGGGGCTTTACATAAGGAGTCAATTATAAACAAGTCCGTCCACAAGATCGGATTTTTACAAGGCTTAGTTGTGTTCTCATGTGATGCTTTTTCAGCAAGACAAACTGAACATTTCAATGAGAACAAGTAAAGAAGGCTTTCAAATTAATGGTGATTCAGATTTATTTGACTTCATTTTACAACGGACATAGAGATTTGTGTTGGCCATTTTGGTTGATGTTGTACATGCACTTGCCTGTTTACTATTCTTCAGGTATAAGTCCAAGTGCTCTTTTTGTTTTATCCTAGTTTTAACAAAAATCTGACTCAGGTATATGCAACAATTTACAAACACAATTCAGGTCAAGCTATAATTGGCTGGTCATTGTTCTGATTTGGTTGAGATCATGGATGCAGACTGCAGCTGGGCTTATAGCAGTGACCTAATTATGATCACTCATTGTTCACTGTTAATGTAGTCCTTCATTTACAGGCTTTCTTAATTATTTAGCTTAATGGGATTTCAACAATTATCCACTGAGATAGATGCTCATTGGTCACATCAGATATGGTGTTGCTGAATATATACCATATAACTGCATTTTGATAACAAGCGCATGTGCTCGTATACAAGAATTAATCTTTTTTTCTTCAAAAATGCAATTAATATGCAATTTTATGTTATTCGTTTATGGGTTGAAAGTTTAAGATAAAGATATTTGCTGTTACAAAGCACAAGACTAAACTTCTGTCACAGGCTTTTATTTGTTTCGCAACTTTTATCAGTGATAGTCAAAAGTAGATGTTTGTGATATTTGTTTATTATGGAAGGGGGGGGGGGGTGCTCGACTGACCATGGACCCTTTCAGGAACCCAATTACAATGCAAAGTGACAACCAAAGTTTTTAAGTGAATAGTGCCATGGGCCACTGCATCATGGGAGGGTGAGTGTGATATGTACCGTCTATTCATGTATAAAGACCCCTGGGCCTAACATCAAACATAGACTTAAGGTTCGGATATGGGCCCATGGGCCTTTAACTGAACTGAATTTCTTTTTCCACCAACAAAGGTGACTTTATTTTGGCTCGTTAATTTCATTGAAAGTAACTTTCCTGATTGTAAATGTCATTACATATGGTTTATTATGAAAGAAACTTCAATCACATGTATAGATCTGCTGCTTTCATCATCGCCGACATCCCTAAGCCGTGCACTGTTGCCGTGATTCTGGATGTCAAATCGATTGAGCATCGCATTTGTTGATTGTCATTCTCAAATATAGCGATGTATAATTGATTAGTAACGTTATTCAACCAATCTATTATGAAAATAGAAATAACTTACTTATTTTGATGTGAAAAATATACACAAGCATGTTTCTGTATGCCAGTGCGCATGCTCAGTAGTTCAAATGTCCCGCCTCGCATACGCAGCAAAAACGAAAGCAAAAGTTCGCACCCATATATAGATCTAGTTAATGCATCTTATTGTGTAATGTGGTCACGCCTATTAAAGATCCTATGAAATGTGGACCAGTAAAAGATGAAAAGATGCTTCTTCCCTGGCTGATATTTAAGATGGAAATAAAAATGTTTTAATGACACTATTGAGTTATGAAATGCAATAAAACAATAGACAATACTAAGATATTATTTATACAATAGACATAACGCCAACGACTACCAATTGTATTAACAGGCAAGCTTCGTGCATACTGTAAATCTTCATGTCACTCATCATCGCCCGCATAGATCTTGAAAGACATACAGTACGAGTCCGTGATTGGGAATATGTTAGCTCTCCATTTCTAAATAATCCATATTCATTGCCAAAATGGAGGTGGGCTTAAAGTTCGAACTTGCACCCCTTGGCCTGTAAGTGAATCTTTTTTCAGTTTAAAATATGCCCCAAAACAGCACTTTTTCGGATAAATGCCCAGGGGCTTTCATATGTGAATATACGGTATGATTTAAAACACTATACCATACACATTACTAGTATTATATAGAAGGTTCTAAATAGTAGTGGTAATGTGCATAGTAAAGTGTTGTAGGTCATTGTAGTATACATACAATTTATCACACACCCATCCCATGATACTGGGGCCCATGATTTCCATAAGCTAGCCATTTATCCTTATAGTTGTACTCTGGCATATACCTTTAGTGTTCTCAAATTTGGTTTGCAAGTCGCAAATAGGGATTTATCCGCTCCCAATGGTCATATCTGGATCCATGACACAATTATTTGGTTCTCACCTTGTTATTCCTCTGTATGTCACACCATATGAGCTAGACTACTGGAATTTGATTAGAAGCTATAGTACTTACATATTTCATGTGCACCACATCGACCTATATTGGGGGTCCTGTATACCCTGCTATAGGTCGTACCATTACAGCTAGAGTGCTCAACTTTATTTATGTACCGTATAATAAAAATAGTAACTTCTTACTGTGTATCTCGTATGGATGACAATGCTCCCTGTTAGAGTCCATTGTGGTAGTTATTTGGTCCTACCTAAAACACTGGCCTTGTGACGCTTTGAATTCAAAAGTATTTACCCAAGGTAGGCTTCTGTGGCAGAGTGGATAGGTAGTTGGACTTGTGAACAGAATCCTGTGAGTTCTATTCCTGGTTCAGTCTAATAGTAGGTGCTGAGCAAACTTGTCCCAAACTGGTTGCACATTGCTCTTTGGTACCTACAAGTTAAAACGGTATGGGTCAGGCGAAGGACTGTTAATGTGAGAGGTGAACACCATGCTGCGGTGACTGTCATAGGAATTATATATGTATGTATGTTTCTGAGGTGATTGAATAGGCAATATAGTGTAGGGCGCCCATGGGTAGTGATTTTGCCACCCAAGTATACTCGCCCTCCTATACTCACCTCATACTCGAGTACTCAGCCATAAGTATTCTCCCTGTAACACTGGTTTGGATGAGAGAGGGGGCGGGGGTGGTCGAATGTAGGACATTGTTTGCATATGATCATGAATCTCTATGGACGATAGTAGAAGATATTCACGATATACCTTGTAGAACAAACTCTTCCATCACTTTGGGTAGCAGTTCTATATAGTAATCCATTATTCTTATGTTGATAATTTGAATAATCATCATTTAATATCTTTTGTACAAATAACGAAGCTATATTTTGCTATGATTTTAACATCAAAACACATGCTTTGTTTGTTACTGAAGCACGTGACGTTATCAAAACAAAGCCAAACCAGTCTCGATGAACCTGTCCCTGTGGTGGTGCACGCACAGAACAAAATACTGTACAGCTCTTTTTTCTTAAGACTACATTGCATGTGTAGAAAGGGGGTTAGAGTTAGAGTCATGAGTCAGAGTTAGAGTACATGATCAATCTGCCTTACACACATCCGAAAATTGTGAATATAGCAAAGCTTCCTCGAGTACAAGACTTGTACCCGAGTAATAGACATATTCTGCTCGTGGGCGAGTACTCGAGGTACCCGTAGGGACCCTAATATAGTGTGACAAGGATGTCAATGCCCTAGCTGCTACCTCTACTGAGCATGTGAATGCTATAGAACTGATACATTTACATTGTGCATTAACATTTACGCCAAAAGTGTAATTTAATTACTGGAACAAATAAGCTGTTACTTATAAAAACCCAGCAACAATATGCAAACAGTCGTAGGAAATGTATTTCCTCTGATGCAACATGTCTTAATGAAGTAATTAGGAATAAACAAAGCTAATTAGAAATGATACATTGCTTCATGCTTAGAATAAAAAAAAGCAATATTGCAAATTAGAACGTAGCTGTTACTTATATACAGCGCACCGTGTCCTATTGAATAAATATGTTAATTGAAACCTTTGTTAAATAGAATAGAAATCTGTCTCTGGAAAACACTGTTTGTCTAAGGTAGATGAATTGAAATTTGTACTGAAAATTCTGTCAGCATCATGTATATGATTAAAGAATGTGTAAAGTCATGGATGAAAGTATATTACACATGGACCCATATGCTTTGGGTTAACTTTGTTGGAGTTTCACTCAGAAAAGTTTTGATTTCGGTGGATTTTTCTTGAAAGCATTAGCAAATTTATTTCTGGGATTGATACGAAGATCTTTTGAGTGGACTGACAAAGATACTGTAAAAACCCTCTACAAAAGTTTGGTCAGACCCCATTTGGAATATTGCAATGCAGTTGCTTTTCCTAGATTTGCAAAAGATGTAAAGCTGTTAGAGAGTGTGCAGAGGAGAGCCACCAAGTTGGTGCCTCAGTTAAGAGAATTACCGTACACAGAAACACTGAAGGCTCTTGACCTCCCTAGTCTACAGTACAGGAGACAGCAAGGAGACCTCATTGAAGCATACAAATTTATCAAGGCAAATATAAAGTTCCCTCCCCTCCACTCAAGGTAGACACCAGTTATAGAGTCACGCAAGGGCATGACCTTAGAGTGAGTAAGCAAAGGTGTCAGAAAAACATCAGGCAGGACTTTTTTGCACTCCGAGTGACTGATCACTGGGATAACCTCCCAGCTGATAATGTTCTATCCCACACTGTGAACACTTTTAAAAATAGGCTAGATTAGTTCATGTCAGTAAAAAGATATCAGTTTAATTAGACAAATTTAATAAATTATCAATGTGCAAATTGCTGTTTACTGTGACAAATGTATTAATGTGATTAAGTGATATATTAATGATTAATATACAGTGAATAATAGATATGACTATGGTGCATGTAAAAGTTAATGTTTTATTGTGTTTAAAACTATGGTAATTGATTGCTGTTTAAGAATGGTAACAGGCCTTAGGCCTATATTGCCAAATTGTTACTACTACTACTACTAAATTCATGTCACAAGTTGGTGCGGTTGCAATCCCTGAACCCCTCTCTTGAATCCTTCAATGCACCTGCTTATCCTTCAATGCACCTGCTTATCCTTTTAGGTTCATACTGGATGGCCATAGAAATCACATTTCAATTGTACAGCAAGTGTAAAGTAGATCTCAATTATACTTAAGCATAAAATATGTAAAACCCGATAAGGTATTTACAAATAATTGCTCATGCTACTCCATTGTGGAAATCTGCTATCTAGACATTGACATCTTGATATCCCCTACAACCAAGATAGACATAGAGCTATTACATCTTTTATCCCAGTATAATCTGGTCTTCACTTTTCGCCCATTGTCCAATATATAAGGTGTCCACGGAGACAGATCGCCCTGTTAGGTAAAGAAAAACAATTCCGCAAGAGCATGCCCACGTCCTGCCCATGCACACTTTGTGTACACAAGCAACACATGACATTTCTCTGAATTAGCTTGATGCTAGCAGGATGCCACTCTGAAATTAAATGGGGACTCCCAGCTCATGCTGTGTTCCAGTTGTTTGTTTTATTGTTCACTCACTCAGAAGGCGTAAAACTTAAGTTCGTCTCGTAAGCTCTTGATTCATGTTGATGAATATGTGTCAGTTCAATGTACACTGTGGCCTAAATGTGTTTCCAATGAAATTCTAATGATGATATCTAATGATATGATTTCCATTTGAATCCTGTATAGAAAAAACTCTCCCAAAGTATCACAAGTTTCAAATTCTTATAGATTTTGTTTAGACTATACAATATCAAAAGAACTTAATGTTGAGTTTCACCAACATGAAAAATGCCTAGTGCCTGGACTAGAAAGCAGCTCATAAAACATTCAGTTGATGCATTTTGACAACATCGATAAAATAGTTTTTGTTTTCAAAGTGTCAGTTTGTCACAACTATGTTCTTGCGCATTACATTGCCGCAAGATCTAAGTGGTCCAGAATGATGAAAATGAAATATTTGGCTGGGCTTGATGTGGCCCAACCTCTGGATTGGCCACTATTTACATTTCATTTACTTTTTTATCATTTAATAGCCACTGATAAAAAATGTATTGTTGATATCCATTGTATTGGTTTGGTTTGATGACATACATGCTTAGCTTACATTTTTAGAATTATATTATTTACACCTGATCATGAGCAGGCCAGGAACATGGTCATTTTTTATCACTATATCTTCACTGGACTAGTCTGCATTGTGTTAAAACCAATCATTAGAATGACAGAACACATGCAATGTATGTAAAACTTCATGATTAGGACCACCCATGGTACTGCCTTCAAGTGGTCTCCAGGAAGAGGTTTTCTCTATGGGCGTACACAGTAGTCTCTTTATGCACTCTTGGGAGTATAGTAGCAACATGGTCTTAAGATAGAGATGTTCTCTTAAAAGAAGCTCTACTGTACTTTATAAACGCTATAACTGTAGTTTATTCTCATAGCATGCAGGGTTGGTTGATGTAGATAATTGTTATCCATGCCATTTTGTCCCAATGATTCACTGTCCAAATTGTTATTGAAGCGAGGGGTTTGTCCCTGAACTGTAATGCATTAGTACAGTGGAACTTTGTAGCGCTGACAGTAGAGAAAATAGTAGACTGAATGTCACTTTACTCACATCTTGATATATTTCAGGCTTATTGTGTAATTCACAAGTTATTGAAATAGTCCATTTGTCCGTTTTTCAAAGCCTCCCGTTTTAAATTAGAAGATTTTATACAACTTTAGCTATTAAAAGAAGACCAGAATAAGGCCATCAAATGCTGGTTCCTACATGGTTAAGTAATTAATATATCGCTATTGCTTTTGCAATCAAACAAATGTTCAAAAATACAAATGTACAAATCTATACCATGCCTAGACTTGCATGTCTTGATCTTTGATCTTATGACAAAAGAGAATCTTGAAACATAAGTGTCAACATTGTAGATCAATTCAATGTAAATTGCCATGAGACATTAGCAGTAATTACACAACAACGTTATTGTAATGAGTTTATCTTTGATGCTATGCAAATATTTGGTGACATACATTGTATTGTAATAACCTGCCCTTATTTCCGGATAAAGCCAATAGTCTCTCCAGCAAATCCTGCTGCATGTATGATGTATGCAAACTGCATAATCACATATAAATGTGCAAACAGGCAAAACATAATGAATCAATATTGCCAATTATTGCAATCATATTTTACTTCGGGAAATTGGACCAATGAATAGGCAATTATTCCCTCTCATGTCGAGATGGCATGTATTTTTGTAAATACTTTATTATCAATGGACAAACCTTACAATGTAAATCTGCATGCAACAAATGAGTAGATGATGAATAAGAGTAGGTGATTAGTTTTTTATGGGTATTATCTTCGATATTTTTCACCTTTATATTTATGGGAGGACGATTTGTGTGACTAATTTTGTTTGTAACTGTGATAACCCACAATCGGGGGCACAACCCAAATCATGGTGTGCATCTATTACAGAGTTGAAAAGGATATGGGGTTTCAGACCAGAAGGTGATCATGAGTGGGATCAGTCAGAATGACACACCGCTAGCAAAATCACAGAGAAGCAGCAAATGGCATATTATATCAGTATATAGTCCGAATGCTATAGACTAGAAGGTCATGGGTTCCAGTCCATGTTAGCAATTGTGGTGGGTGTTGTGCAAACTCATCCCTTATTGGTTGCACACAGATACATGCATATTGATTTGGTGTAGGTGTGATGAGTGAACACTAATTTAGAGATGTATGTAAATGCAAATTTTAAGATCAAATTTGTGCATAAAATTGATAGCCCCTTTAGTCCATTTCTCAAAATGAATCTTCCTGTGTACGGAGACATGTATTTCTCCCATGTTTGCCATTCATTCTAGATTCTGATTGGTTAAGAGCCGTAGATCAGGTTATCTCCCTATTACTTTGTGAACGGTGAACAACATCAAGTTAAATAATTCTGTTAAACTGGGGAGATAAAAAGGCAATGGTCTGTTTTAGCGTTGAGATAACACTAACTATGCACTTGTGGTGTCTTAGCTTGCTCTCGTTCGCTAACGCTCACTCGAGCAGACCTAGACACCACTGGTGAAAGCTAGTGTTATCTCCACACTAAAACAGACCGTTACCCTTATAATCTACAGAGACAATGTGACATAGGATCATGCTTGAGTGTTTGAATACATACTAATGACCCTGAAATTCTTATCTATTGATGTGAGATAGAAGATATTCTTATCCATGGACCATCTTTTGATAGTGGAACTAAATTAAACAGGGACACATCAGTCAGATTTTGGACACGATATAGAGAATTTTCATTGCCAGTGAGTCAGAGTACATGTAGTCATCGAAATCCCCATGTAATTGTGTCTGGAAAATAACAAATGTAACCTTGTGAAGTACCTCGCTGAGTATTAAAGTGTATCATAGCTGGAAAAATGCAATTTTAACAAAAATGTCAGGGGTGTCCTGGAAAGTGTTGTTATAATTTTTTAACGGCTAGTAGGGTACTATGAGGCAAAGTACTATGCTATATAAAGCATGGTCTGTGATGAATTATTTAGTGTGTTAAAAGACAACCATTGAGTGAGTGCTCTACACATGAATATTGATGAAGAACCAATAAATCAAGTATAGGATATTGTTTCCTCAATAATGATGAAAGGTTACCAATTGTAGTAATGATAATGAAAATGTCACTGTCAAAGCCCTAGCAGCATGATTATATTGCATTGTATTGAGGATTTATTGAATGATTAGCATACAGTAGAACCTCTAATCAAGATTGATTCTATAATGAGACCACCTCTATAATAAGACCATTTTACTTGGTGCCAAACCTTCAGAGAGGTAATTACAAGCCTCCATAAGAAAACCATCTCTGTATGGATACCATATAAGGACAGGTCAAAGGTGATCGTAATAGAGATTTTTTCTGTACAAATTATGGGTACTGTAAGATGAATTCTAAAATTAGTCTACAAACTAGTTTATATTACAACAGATCAACTATGTGGACACAGATATAGCCAGTTTATATGGACAGGCACTCCTCAGGCCATAATGCTGTCAACGCCTGTGGAAGGGCCCCTCCTTATTTCCCTTTGTCCCACTAAATCATTTTAGCATTTTTAGCTTAGACATCCCAAACTAAATAGTCTAGAAAAAAATCATGGTTTTCTAGCTGTGACAACAGCACAGTATTGAGCTAGAATTAGTCTATATTATGTGAAGGAGCTATCTATATTTGTACACATGGAACTGCTTTTACAAACTAGTATAACTGGAACAGGATGTAAATAATGTACTAGCTAGAACTGATGTTTTAGAAATTAAGACTATCTGTCAAGTCCAATGTTGTGTTATTGAATATGAATGAGCAATTATTTGTTAATGCAAACTTCAATTAGCGATGCATATGGATAGCTGCATGTAATGTAGGATAAATCATATTTGTATTCAGTACGTTTTTTTTTCATCCATGGTAGATTGTTATATGCTGTAATTTGCAAGTCAAATGAGTACTGTTATGGTTATTGAATGCTGTACTGAAACAGTTTCAGAGCAAAAATTATCTCAACACCAGTACAAAACGGTGTTTTTTCAAGCGGTTCATTAATAATCTATAGAGTTTATTGAGTCAAACCATGAAAGGTCACAATCAGACTAAATAATGTATAAATATGCAGTGCAAGAACTTGCTCCCTTCTTATGTATGCATCCATAATGATACTGTTAAAAGTCATGTATGACTGCATGGAGGCCATTTTGTAATGCCATATCTAAA
Organism: Streblospio benedicti; assembly: GCA_019095985.1. Classification (NCBI taxonomy): domain Eukaryota; kingdom Metazoa; phylum Annelida; class Polychaeta; order Spionida; family Spionidae; genus Streblospio; species Streblospio benedicti. The sequence goes on along the minus strand of CM032666.1, from coordinate 57,023,912 downwards.
AAAAAAATGTTATCTTTGTATAAGATGTAAAAGAACTGATTCTGTATTCTGTAAAATTATTTGCCATGAGACCCAAAATCATGACTTTCAAGATAACAGTTCATATATGAATAGATTATAAGAGATGTTTGTGGTTAGAAGTGGATTATTATTTTTTTCTGAGAACGTATTTGACAAAACAGCATGGAATATATACAGATCTCATGGCAAGGAATTGTTTAGGTCCCTTACTCACAAGCCACCATCTTTTGTTAAAACTAGATCTGCCTATTAAGATGATTGTCAATATAGGAGACTCAGGTGAAGTAGTGCAACCGCATCCATAGACTGTTCACCTACGTGCACCAAAAATGTGAAGTCATTACTGTTTGGCGGATAAATAGCCATAAAATAGCTACAATGATTGCACAAATCATGCACCCCTAAACCAGGGTAAGGCTGTGGGGGGGGGGTACTTGGGAGTTACCAAAACAAGATGGAGGGCCTTGTGGAGGCATTGTCTGTTTCCAGTTATTTTGTTGATGTTTTGTTGTGCTCTACATAGAGTTACTCTATCAAAAGTGGTGAATTACAGACTGCACTATAACAATTTATAACCTTATTTGTGAACTCATTGAAAAGTTTGACATATGTTCAATATGAACAATCTAATCATACATCCTTATTGTTGATGATATTAGTCCAGTCTACGGTGCCATTTATGAATTAGTACATGTATATCACAAAGTGATATGATGACCTAATACCTTTGGTTGGGGCATACACAGTATTACACACCTAAAACAAGACATGAATTTTAGTACTAGATATTTAAATAATCAACAAACAAAACCATTTGAATTGACAGACTACAACTCCATCTTGTTTTGGGTGAATCCCGAGTTACCCCCACAGTTTACCCCCACTACACTGGAAATGAAGCTATACACAAAAAAGCTTAACATACAACAATGCAGCATACTCGGAGCTTGTGGGTTATTAAGTCATTCAACCAGGTCTATGGGGATGGGGATGACCATGGATTCTCATGAATGCTGGCAATATATTGTCATATAACAATTGGTTTTGTCTCATATGGCAATTAAGTTGCCATATTTTATTTACCCAAGTAGGTGCACGTATATGATTTCAGTTTGCCATTTGGTCCATCATCAAGGAATGTCCTTGGAACGCCTGTCTAGACATAATCTTAATTGGATTTTGTATCGCACATGTATGCCTTGTATGGTCATAATAAAATGTGCTTTAATTTCTTAGCGAAATTTCTTACAGTAAAATGGCAGAAACCAAATTAAATGTAATCAACTTTTTGAGTAAAGAATAAAGAAGTTGATTTGTATAATTTTGTATTATGAATTATGAACTTTTATGTTTCATGCCCACTATTTGCTTCAGCCTGAATAAACATGTAGTTTATCAAAACATCCAAATTCGACTTGCGTTTAAATGCCTGAAATTGTATTTGAAATCGATTAAAAATGCACTAAACAGAGACATTTTCCATGTTTAGTATCTGTCAAAGTCAAATGTATAGAATTCAATTGGACGATGCGTGATTAGGAATGACAGAGCTCCTGAACATTTGGCAATACATTGCTAATAGAAGTGGACGTTTGGGAACTTTGACAATCAACTCATGGGAGCCAAGTGCCAGAAAAGATCACTTCTGTCATAAAACTAAATTGGGTTGATCAACTTGTTGGCTGCAAAAATGTAATGATAACATAATAAAGGGATGTGCTACTGTTCTGTAGTGGATAAGGAGGTGGACTCGTGATTAGAAGGTCATAGGTTAAAATTCTGGTTGTGTATGTTGGTGGTTGTTGTGGTGGTGGTTGTTGAGCAAACACATCCCTTATTACCAGTTGTACACAAATCTACATTACTTAGAAAGAGATCTGGGGATGCCAGTGTTTATGAATGGGTAATAATGTGTAGTGCCATAATCTGCTAGAACTATACAAAGTGGATTCTCTTCGAGAAGTTGAGAACAAATATGAGTGTACTACAATGCTTCTCATTCTGGTGTAAATGATGGAAAGTTCGCTGAGCAGCTGATAAGACGAAAAACCAACAATAAAAACTTGCATATTTAGATGTTGTTTTTCATAACTGATATTCATTTGAATTCACTTCTTTAAATTATAATGGATGTCAAAGGAAAGGTAATAGGGCTAATAAGCTGGATATATCCATGGTCATAGAATAACAAAAGTCTTATCTTGTAATAATGTTATGTCAAGGTTATGAGGCATTACAATGGAATTTAATACTATGGACAAGTATGCATATAATTTGTTTCTCTTGATGCTTTTAAGATTTGCAAGTCCATATAAGACTCTATATAAGAATTACGAAGTTCATGCTATAACATATCTTGAGATTATAACCCATTAGTTGTCAACTCATCTAAAAAATAGAAAGGACTAATGCATGTCTAAGATCCTATTGTGGTAGTAGGCTTGAACCAAGCGACATTGAGTGCATGGGGGCGATCCCTGCTGTCTTCAAAAGCTTTCCATGCTGTGTGGGTGCAATCATGTGATACTTGACTGAATGCATGACATGCAAATAAAACTTCATCTCCACAATACAAGTAGAAGGAGGATGTGTTGTTTTGTGAGAATTATGTGATTACGTATCTAGGCTCTCCCAGTCTAGTGCTATATGAGTGTGCTCTTAATGGATTCTGTGACCATGCAATATTCAGCCTACACATTTCCTCAGTTTGGAGGATAGTTAAGTAGCCTTTCTTGTTATAAATTGAGATTTTCTTTTGAAATCAAGCCTACATTTACCATCACCTTTCCCTCTTAACAACCAAGCATGGAGGAGATGGCTGTATTCTGGACAGGGCAGCCAGCCCACGCCTTCAAATTAAGGACTAATTTAGTTCTGTATAATATAAACATGCAGTAATCAACATTGCTGTATTCTGCACTTTATGCATTAAATACTTAGCAGTAATAGATTTATTGAAACATAAATAATCAGAAGAGCAGGAGTAGAATTACCATACATGTATAGTTTTCGAAACAGAATTGTGCCTGTAGAAAACACGGAACAATTATAGAATTCACTACCAAATATATTTAATATTATAATTGTATAATTAATATTAATTAGTTTGCTAATCAGCATTAGTATTAACATAAATCATGATAATTGTTGAATATATTTTGCAGTATATTTCAACATATCAGGGGGCTCTGCCCCGTGAAACCCCGGGGACATACAACCGCATTACTTTTTGGTAGTGAATTCTATAATTTAGCCGAAAACACATATGAATAGCTTCTGTTTACAATATAAAGGGAATACATGGTAAGAGTAAATATGTGCGTTATCTCTTTTCTACCGCAAGTCCATAAACCTTAATGTTTCTATATTTAAATGCAATTATTCAAACTGACTGGAGATGACTTTACTCAACATTCATGTTCTCCATTTATGGTAAGTTCCACATCTGGGATCATGGCTCATTATGGCAATGGGATGATTTTATCCCAAGATTTAATGATCATAATAAAAGCTGCTATGGAAAACAAGTTTCAACCTACACACATGTATTCAATTTGTTTTCCTTTTAATAACAACTATAAGTGTTTCAGAATAATCTTATGCGTCAACATGGAATCAAGCCCGAGATCAAAAGTGTACTGCTTACTAAGTTGCTACTGAAGACCGAAAGACATGCTTTCCCATAATTTCTGGTGGGAATAACATATAATTAGCAAAATGATATTAGACGTTTGGATTTGTTGGATTTACAGTTTGTGGCTAGGCAGATCAGCTATTTTATCCAAAAAATGTATTTGTCTAAGGCATTGTCCAATCATATGAAACTCCAGTTTTGTTATTATTTGTTATTACCACCAGACCATTATTAGGTTTTGTTTATTACTTTTCTTTCTGAATTCAGCATTATCATTTTGAGAGATTTGTGTAAGCACCTTATGTAATGGAAGCCCAGATGTTAAAAATACATTGGTATAAAGCCATTCCAGTTGTTCAGATCTGGTAGATTTTCACCAGGACAAAGTGATTTTGTAAGTTTAAAGACTGGCTTAAACGCCACACTATCAGAACTCACAATCAGATTCCTTTATTTTTTGAACATGGTGTTGTAGCTAAAATGTTATAAATCCCACCAATATATGACCCTTTATTTTAAACTTTTTGAATATTGTATGCAAATGTTATTCTTTCATCTTGAACAGAGATATAAAAATGGGCTGAAGATAATGGAAACCAATCTGATGAGCAGAATGGTTTTCTCTCAACTAGAAGTTTTTGGATCACATTATGTTTTGTACACAATTGTTAAAAATAGAATAATGTTAAAACGCAGTACATATGCATGTTTTATAGATGCAAAAAAGCATTTGACCGAAAATCATGCTTGTCTGTGGGTCAAGTTGTATGACCCTAGGTATTAAAGGTAAAATGCTGTCTGCTATTCAATCACTGTATGAAAAGACCGTTTATCCTGTAAAATACGTCTAAATAATCTTTTAACTGATTCATTCCCTGTACTTTGTGGTGTAAAGCAGGGTGATCCAATGTCCCCAACTCTCTTTGCTTTGTATGTTAATGACCTCATTGATGAGTTGAATATAATTGACAAAGGTGTACAATGTGGTAAGAAAAAAGTGTGCTCATTGTTCTATGCTGATGACATTGTGATCCTGGCTGAGAATGCTGCTGATCTACAGATGCAACTGGATAAAGTAAATCAATGGTGTAGTAAATGGAGAATGGAATTAAATCAAGATAAAACTAAAAATCATACATTTTAGACCAAAGACTGCAAAAATTACTTCTTATAAATTTACATGTGGCTCTATCGATCTCAATAGTTGTTCCAAATATAAATACCTTGGAATGTATTTCAATGAATTTATGGATGATTGTGAGATTGTAAAAGATGTTGCAAAAAGTGCTAGTAGGGCACTTGGTGGTGTCATTTGCAAATTCAAAAATACAGGTGGTTTGCATTATGGAACATTTACCAAGTTATATGAATGTATTGTACAACCTGTTATGCTATATGGTGCTGGACTATGGGGTAACAAAGAATTTTCTAAATTAAATACAATTCAAAATCGAGCATGTAAGTATTTCCTTGGGTTACCTAAAACAGCTTCAAATGTGGCATGTGAAGGTGATATTGGTTGGTTGTCTGTATATTCAAAACAAAAACTGGAAATGTTAAGATTATGGTGTAGATTGAAAAACATGGATAAAGAAAAAGATTAACAAGTTGTATCTTTAATTGGTCCTTATCTTTGTCAAAACGTAATATAAAGACATGGGAATATAATGTGAAGAAAAACCTAAAAGATGCCATTATGTCTTATTGTATTACCGATGGTGAAGTAAATTGTAAATTCGCTGTGTATTTATACAAACAATACTTGAATAAGCATGATAATGATAAGTGGTCAACAAAGTTATGGGATGACAGAAATAATTTGCAAAATGGAAATAAGTTAAGATTGTATAGATGTTATAAGTCTAAAATAATGGTTGAAACGTATGTAACAAACCTGATGTCATTTAGTGAAAGGCAGTGTTTAGCAAAACTTAGAAGTGGCAGTTTACCACTTGAAGTAGAGTTAGGTCGCAGAAGTGGGACTCCCATAGGAGAACGGACATGTAAATTATGTTCAGAAAATAAGATAGAAGATGAAGTTCATTTTTTATTAGAATGTGAACTATATGACGATCTTAGAGAGGTTTTGATAACAGATTTAAATGAAAGTGATAGTGATTTAAATGCAAAGGATCAGTATTGTTTATTAATGAGTAATCCAGATATACAGGCTGATATAAGCAAATGTGTTTTTTAAAATGTGGGAGAGGCGTAAACTTTTTTATCCAATAGCATGTCAGAAACAAATAATCTTGAAAAGTACATTTTCGGTTTGATATTATTTATGTAAATGTCAGAAACAAATAATCTTGAAAAGTACATTTTACGGTTTGATATTATTTATGTAAATATTCATCTTTTTAATATATTCTATTATGTGTTAACATTTTTTATATACTTAATATGTCTTGTAGGTCGATTTACGGCCGGGCAACATTAAGCTATAATGTTTTAAAACTGTATTTTAACCTCTTTTTTAATGTTGCATGACATATATGGAATAAACAAATAAACTTATGCAAGAGGTAATTTAATTATAAAAAGGTTTTGTCACTCTACAGATGATGTTAAAGTTAAACTGTTTAAGTCCTATCGTTGTAATTTTTATCGTATGTGACTATGGTCTACGTATACTCAAGAAAATAGGAAAAAACTTATTACTGCTTTTTAAACGAATCTTCAGAGGACTTTTTAATTGTGATAAATATAATACTATGGTAACAATGATAAATATGCATGTTGATCCTTTTATTGTTATTGAAAGAAAGCTTGTATTTGGTTTTCGTAATCGTGTGTTTTTAAATGACAATTCCATTTTATCAGCAATTACCGATTGTGATACATTTCACAGAACCAGTCTTAATTTAGTATGGAACCTACGATTGTTCTAATTTTTTAAACTTCTAAATGTCTATATATTGTATATATTTTTTTTTCTTTTTTTTCTATCTATGGCTATTTTATATGTTTTTATGCATGTTAATGTATAGTTCAAGTTATCGCTACTGTCTCTTTACTGCCCTTAAAAAATGTGCATTCGCCACATGTTCACCATCCCGTAACAGGCACTAATCCACCCAGTGTCGTTGAATTTTTGGCAGAAACTAGGCAGTACGGCAGCCGGATGTGCCCTAGCCTCATTAGAGAATGTCTAGTCACCTACATTAAATGTTTCATCCCACTCTGTAAACTCATCACCATACATAACAAATCACCACCTAATAGTATACTATTTACCATTCTCTACTATTAGTTGTGGTTGAAACATTACGTATCGCCATAGTCTGCTACATGGCTTCTTCAGATGTTGATGTTGCACTGTATCGTTCACAACGTAATGTTTCAACCAAAACAAACAGTAGAGAATGTTAAATAGTATACTATTATGAATCTACCTACTGTCTGTCACTAATCTTAACTCTATCAAATCTCCCACTGTTACTGTTCCAGACGTGGCGGTGTCTGGCATGTCCGCCGTGGTGGTGCTAGCCTCGGTCGGCTCCGTTGTCAGCCTCGTGCTGGTTGTCGCGCTGTGCCTGTGCTGCTACCGGCGGTCTGGCTCAGACAGCGACTCAGACTATGATGAGCTGGACAAACAGTACGTCCCCATCAACTCGCAGCAGAGGTGAGTACAACAAAACGACACATGTTGTTGAGCAAATACAGTCTAGACTAGCTGGACAAACAGTACGTCCCAATCAACTCGCAGCAGAGGTGAGTACAACAAAACGACACATGTTGTTGAGCAAATACAGTCTAGACTAGCTGGACAAACAGTACGTCCCCATCAACTCACAGCAGAGGTGAGTGCAGTGAATCCAAGCATATTGATTCTTTTTGTCTATATCTCATAGCCTCTGTGGGGACTCGAACCCTATGTGATTTAGCCCTATGGACTTGGTGAAAGAATGCTCTAGTATCAATACTTAAAACCCAGTCAGTTGATTTTCAATATATCTATGTAAAACTCTACATGTTGTTGAGCTAATACAGTCGCAGCATAAAAACCCCTCAGTACATGTACACATGTACCTTGCACTCACTGCAACCTCATCCCAGTCATACTCATCATCGAGTGCCAGGATTATTGTTTGGAGAAAAGGGAGGAGCCATTTGACTCAAATGTGAAGGTGCTAAATAAAAAAATGAAGATCATTTTGAGTTCTCAGTAATTTGGAAGCTAAGATTACATGAAGGGCAAGGGTTGTTTAATCGAGTTATTAAATTCGAGTTATCAGAGTTCAATGATAAACCGGTCCTACTGTATTGATCAGGTGTATTATGAATCACTATTTGATTCAGCAAATCTGATGTTGCCAAATACTTGTTACAAATTCTATGCATTGATTTAAATTAATTACAGATAAAAAGCATAGGACAATGACAAACTATTACATAATTGTTAGATCAAAATGTGTGCTCAAAATGTTGGAATTAATTACAAAACTCTGTAAACACATTTTCACTGGAAAAGGTTAATTGCAATGCGACACTGTGTGGGCAGCGAGGTAACATTTTTATGAGTTCTCATTTCATTCGCAGAAGTAGTTATTTCAAATGTACATTTACAGTTGAACCCACTTAACTTGAACTTGAAGGGCGTAAATTATCATTTCAAGCTATCCAAAACATTGAATTATTGAAAAGATTGATTTATAATGTAAAGTATCGTGAAAAAAATGCCTATTCGTGTAAGTTTTATGTAAATTTAACTTATTGGAGGTCACGTATGAGGTCAATGGATTTAATCTTATTATGGTTGTTATGGGACATCTCCAATAAATAGAAATAATGTTCACTGTACTTTATTTCTACTTATACATGTAGAATACCATCTTTAATAGGACATTACTTCGTGTTTTATTCTACATGAACTGTTTTTATATACGAACCGGCGTATAGTGAAAACCTGTCTATTGAAAAACTTTCACCCTGGAAGAAGTCAACATAAAAAACAAAACATTCAAACAAAAACAAAACATTCTAAAAGAAAAAGTTTCATACTGTAACATTCTTCATTTACTTGATTTTTTCATGGAGAGTAGACTATAAATACTTGCTGTAATACTCATAATTTTATGATTCTTCAATCATCAGAATAAAATGACCCTTTTGTAGACACGCCATTCCAAACTGGAAATCATCAATATATATTTTCATATTTATATTTCACGATTTCCTTTTCCAGGTCGGACTTGAAGCAGCTCAATCGGCACCCCTGGCATGAGCGGATGGACTCGCGGCCGGCACCCTATATCACACGCAAATCAATCAAGTGAGTACCTCGGCCATCTTGGATTTTAGGTCTTAAGAATGTTCAGAAAAAATGTTATCCTTATTTTTGTAAGGCTTATACCATCTTATATCAGATTCAACCAAGTTATTTGTTGTAACAAAACCCCCCACAAAACTCAAATTTATGATGAATGAGCCTACACTACAACTACCGTAAAACCTTGCTGTCTGGTGTTCTTCATGAGTCTGTCATAATGAAACCCAAAACAAAGGCAATTACTGAGAGCACAAAGGAGATGTTTTTTTCTGTTTAATGTGTACGCAAAGTTCTTTTTTGTGACAATTTGTACCCAGAATGCTATTGTCATTGTTTCATAAAATATGCTACTTGTCATAACCAATTGCTTGGTGGTAGCCCTGATTTTGAAAGTGCCTCAAAAGTTTTAAAAAAAACATGTATGTGTGAAAAGGGTCCTAAGGGAAACTAGGGCAACATCAAAATCGATGAAATATTTATAGAATGGAAAGACATTGGAAAATGTGAGTTTTCTCTCTTAGTGAGGAGTCATGATGTGATAGCTTTACTGTTTTACCTACTATATTTACACTCATATTTTTACATACAGTCTAGACCAACTCTTATTAGTGTGTCTTACTTACTATATTTATGCACACCTTTTTCATACAGTCTAGACCAGCTCTTCCTCGATATAAGTATCTCAATGCATATGGAGGCTCTGTCTGATCTTCTGATCGAGGTTTGGGACAACAAAGCAGTCTTAATATAGAGATGGTCTTAAAATTGAATCATATACTGTGTGCGTAACACTTTGGTTCGGGGGTTTTGTGAGAATTATTTCATTTTATATAATATATAAATGACTTACATTATTGTGAGTTTTATGAATTAATGTATCATTGCCACAATACATCCATCACAATTATCTGTATTACATGACATAAAGGTGGTGCGCATGAAAAACATGTAATTGTAATATCATTAGATATTTATTGAGACAAATATTTGTATGAATTCTTGATAGCTACACAATCAATGGATGCCATAATTAGATATGTTCTTGTTTGTATTTTTTGTTAGGTTATAGTGAACTGAATTTTTGAAAAAAAATTAAATGTATTTAAAACTTAAATGTCATAAAATTCCTAAATCAATTTCACCTTAATTTAAGCTTAATGTGCTGTGTTCTTACATGTCAACTAAACACTCAACAATATAACTTTATTCTAGCTCTTTTTCAAGTAAACTCAATGATTTATCATATTTATTGCAAGAGTTTCTTAGTAAATGTATGTTTGTAATCTGATATCACATAAACACATCATTTTCTTACATAACAGAATTTCAGTTTCATTTTTATTCCATTCTACAGTGACAACAAATAAGTACATCATGAATTAATTTTGAAAGGGATATTAAAATGAAACGAAATTGTGTTAAACATGTTAAAAGTTGTTTAATGAGCTCTTCAAAAGTCTAAGAGTTTTCTTCATTCTGATCATATGGACACTTTTTACCTTTTCTGCAGCTTGCTTAAAAGTGCTACATATGCATTAAGGTAACAATTTTGTATTTCTTGTGTGTTCTCTATGCCTGATTTGTTGTACATTTTTTCATACTCGCTTACGTTTACATGTACATGTAGATGTTTTTAACACGTTTTTTACTTTTCATTTGAACTAATTTCATAAACCAGATGTGTTACTTCCCCTTTAGTGGTCATTGTTGTATGTTTCCCAATGGTCCAAAGGTCTTTCTTCAAACGCATATTTTCATCAGTGTATATATGATAGAGATATAACTTATATGATCATCGAAGGCCTCCCGACACCTCTCCTTATTTTAGGACTCTCAAATTGTCTCCTGAGGTATAAAGACTCACTACAATGTAACAGCCTGCCAAATTTGAATTTGCAAGCAAATTTGAATTAGTGTGTGCTATGTATTCCATGAAATATTGCCAGAGCTGTGATAATGTGTTGGAGAGAGACTCCAAAACGCAAATGCCAAATTCAATATGATCCTTTACAATAAAATTCTGAATTGGGTGACAAAGTTAATTAAGAATGCAGCAAATCTATACTTCCTAAAATGTAGCAATAACTGCCAAGACCTTAGTGCTATGAAGCCAATTTTCTCTGTGTATATATAGTCCCACCGTAGATGTTTTGGTGTACTAGGTGTTAGTTGACCGAGTGTATATTTGCTTGCTTGTACATGTTGTGAACACTAGACAAGCTTCACACAGTGTATGTGCTATTTGATATGCGTACGCGTTGTATATAGTGTGTGTTTTCTTTCATCATAGTTGATTTTTGCTTAGATTATTGCATTATAACGCTTGCAACCACCTTGTCATCCAAATATTTGTGTAGATGAGTTCCAATTACTAATGTCTTTTAGACGTCATGTTATATTTGGTATATTTGAAATTGAGAAATTGCATTTTTTTTTTTCAAATTGTGAGTTTATTTCTCTGAAACATCGTATTTCAGATTTGCAGTTACAGATTTATGTTACAGTAAGAAAAGACTGTGCGACAAGAAACTCAGTTCAGCCGAGTGCTTTGTTTGTGTTAGTAACCTGAATTCTGTACAGTCTTTAGATATGGATAAAAAAAATTAATCTGGGGCTACAATCCTTATAGTGTCATAAATCTTTTGCACCAGCTGTCAGGTACTAGCAGTCAGCCCTGCTTCATTTATTATTACTTACTTATTCCTGTACAATAAACCCATAAGCTTCACATTGATATAAGACACTATTTTCAAAAACTAGACCGTGTAGTGGACTTGTTAAGGTAGAACCACTCTATTAGGATCACCATTGGGACCAGTGTCTGGTGGTCTCAATGCAGGGGTGGTCTCTGTACAGAGGTTCAATTTTATAGCTTATGAAGGTTTGGGACTGTGAAAAGTGGTCTTTTTATAGAGGTGGTCTTTCTATGGAGGTAGTCTTAATTGGAGGTTCTACTGTAATGAGTATAGAATTGACGTTGACATGTCATGGGCAGTAAAATTGTCTGGGCTCAAAATTTTACTATGAAGGTTTTTATTTCAATACATTAATTTTGATTCATAACTCATACATAGTATGTTACTTCAACAGTATTTCTAAAATAATTAAATCATAAATATAAAAATCTGCCAGCACAACCCTAAGATGAACTATATACACTTTACAACGATTCTTAAAATTACAATATTCATGCATTTTAAATTTTTAAATTTGTTTTTCTGCTCATGTACATGTACCTTTCAAAAGTAGGTTTATGGGGACTTGAGTCTCATGAACATGAGTGTGTCTCTTAAAACATTTTGACATGCAAATTGTGGAGCTTTATTGCAACTAATTTGATCACTGTATTAAAAGGAATTTACAGCATGGCTAGCACATACTTTAAATAGAGCGACCATAAGCGTTTCATAAATATTTTACTTTGCATTCATAGTGACTTCAAATGCTCAGGATACATGTACATACGCTCGGTATACAAATTACATTTAACTGATATGTTCATTAATTTGGCAGATCCATAGTTAAATATTAGAACACACCTATTTCTCTGAGAACGCCCTAGTAAGTGAAATACTACACTATATGTCATCTTGAACAGTTTATGCAGACTAAAAACTACATGCTAGCAGAAGTTCAGCCTTAATCCATTCTGTTAAATGCTGTTAATGTGTCGGCTATAGGCTGGGTTGGCCGACAGAGAGCCGGGTCGGTCGAGACTGCCCACATAGTGCGGTGGCCAGAATGGGTAGTTGGCCACACTGGGGGTGTACACAGGATGCTTGCGAGGGCCGAATGCCATCGGGGTCTGCTGTGCCTGAAATGTGTAATTGTGTGAAAAGTTTATAAAAATATCTGTCATAAGGTGGAATTGGAGCCCACAACCTCTGGGTCGAGATAATAACTGATCAAGTATGTAGACTGGGGGTTACAGAGAGAATGGTTCGTCCGTGTAACCTTTTAACAGCCCACTGCTTGGGATGATGGTGTCATTCTGGTCTCACAACCTTGGGGTCGTGAGTTCGAGTCTCGTCAGGGCCACTTGATAAAGTCTACTGGAAGATGTCTCTTCAGCTATGTCAATACAGTTGCAGGAGCTTGCTTGGCAGAACAGTGAGAGTAGAATTGACTTTATACATTGTGGTACATGTAACACTTGATTTAATGTTAAAAAATGATATTGCAGAGAGGCAACTTACTTGGCTTTTTTCAGGAGATGGTCTAGGACAACTAAGGATGGAAAAGCATGACTAGTACATGTATGTGTGGTTAATTGTTCTGAGGGGTTGTGTGGTGGTTTGCACACAGTATCCATATAAGTTTATGGTTTCTAATTATCTTATGGTTAGAAACTTTATATGCTTGTAATTACGTTGAGGGCGTTGACATTTTGACAATTACCACTATCACCATAATAAAAGTAGATTATGACATTTGAATGGCTTTTATGTTCATATTCCATCATCTCTCTACTTTGCCATTGCAATCTACTGAAGACATTATGATTATCAAGGGGAAAACATGGTGTGTGAAATGAGCCATAATCATTATGTCCGCACTCGTAGGCCGGTCTTAATCAGCAAGAACATGTAAATGGAAATTTAGAGTCACAATTCACTGTTACCGTGCTCAAGCTACTTTACATTCACACCATATCATAGAAAACTTTGTCTCATTACTCAACTCCTCGGTGAATATACATGTACTACCGAAGCACACCATGTTCATCACTCACATTAGCTTTCAATAGCTTGATTGGTAACTATGTAACATGTAGGTGGCTATTCATCGTCATGAACATGATAGAATTTTTAAAGATGTACATGTAACTACTGTAAAATTTATTTAATATTAGTCAAAATACTTCTTTATATTTTTTTCAGTTTCTGAGGACATTTATTGTCGAAACGTAAAACTCTATGTATTTTGGTGTATTCTGGAGTATTACGGAGATTTCGCAATTAAACCAGGTATAATCAAGTGTTTTGACTAAGATTAGATAAATATGAGAAGACCTGCTGCATCTCAAATCATAAATCTAGCAAATACTGTAAAATTGTAGATTGAAAGGTGATAGATTAATTGAAAATTAAACTTTTTCATTGCGTGAAAGCCAACACTACTGCCTTCTATGAAAACAATACAAAAACATCATTTACAGAAGAGGGATCTGTATTAAAATCAAGAAGAAACATTTTCCCCTTTTTTTATCGATAGCTGCATATATTATAACTGCAAATGCTTTCTCGTGGTCATAGCAATTCGTGTTTATCCTATTGCTGACACCAGTATTTTCCACCATTATTTGTTGACACACCGAGTGCACCAATGTCTTGCATTATACATGTGATGGAGCAGTGACACTAGGACAGAGGACAGGCCCTTACATGGGCTATATCAGACATGGTGACAACGTCCTTTTTGAGCCGCACATATACAAATGTCGACCCTAATGGGTAAACATGAGACACTCGTGTGTTTCTTCTAAATGGACATCATTTAGTAAAGTGACAAGAGAACGTAGGGTTAAATTTCTAACGCCGTTAGTTAAAACGAAATCTTGACATTACGGTCACCTTCATGGGACCTTTAAATATGACTGTTTAGTTAGAAGTTCATTTTCTACGTACTCTGTATATGCAGAAAATGAATTTCACAAGCATTGGGAAACACAGATTGCTTTAGAAAGGTAACCTCGTATCAATATTCCGACTAGTAATAAAAGCCTTCACAAAGATACTGACAACGGAATGTATTAGAAAAAATTAAAAACATGAGAGCAGAGCTTGGACTTTGAAACCGCATTTAGGGACGTGATGATGTAGTCATGTACCTTCGGGGACTGGCTTCGAGGACAGAGAAAGCAGCAGCAGCACAGCATCATCAGCAACAAAAGGAGGCCCCCAGCTCCTGAAACAGAGGGGGAAAGAGTGTGACACATTGTAGAATTGACAATAAACAGCTCAAATCTATCAAAAGATAATACATGTATGATGTACAGTAGAACCTCTAATGAAGATCATCTCTATAAGGATATCACCTTTATGATAAAAAACATTTTTCTCAGTCCCAGTGTTTTAAAATGATTCCAATGGGAACCTCCGTAAAAGACCACCTCTCCATTGAGACCACTTAAAGTCAGTCCCACAAGTGGTGTTTGGTAGACAGGTTCTACTGTACAGCAGGAACTTGTTTTGTGAAAACTGTAGGGAGAACAGTATAATGTTGGAGATAGCCAATATTCAAGATAAGCTATTAATATTTGTTCCTAATGTAGTTGGAAGGAAATGAAACCAACCTCGAGATAACAGAAAAATTTGAGATAAGCAATATCAAGATACACATGTAACTAGGCTCTACTGGGTGAGATCAAAGTGGAAAATGTTGAAGATTTAGGACCGTGCAGATCATGTGACGAATTGTTACACCTCTATGGCTACAGCACCCCAGTCTGCTGTACCACATATCAATATACACAACAAAGAGATGTGATGACCTAACCTTCCGTTAGGTGGGTTACAGTGAAACTTGTAGATTACTATTTACGACATAATTAAGAGAAGAGAAAGGTGGGAGATAAAATCCATAGGCGTTTCCATACAGTGAAACCATAATGTTAGGACACTAGTTAGGGGAGCTGCAAGTGTAACCATGAAAGAGGCATCCCAATCATATATAGTTAGCAATAGCTAACAGGAAAATTAAAGAAATACTTCAATTGCAAAGTGTCCATATTTTTATGTCACCTCAGGGAGGGTTTTTGCTGTATCTCTATCTCTTTATTATCTCATTGATAGGATCATTTATTTGCATAATGAACTAGTCCACCATGTTTTATTGACAACCTGTCTGCTCTGAGAACTAGCACCTTTATACAATGAAACTTCTCTAAGATTATGCATTTAACTTCATTGGCCTACCTATCTGTAGTGACCACCTGTGTAATAAATAATTTTTGGCAATTACCCAAGCTGTAAAATGTCTGCTAGTAATGGTATCTTTCTATGACAATGACCACCTCTTCACGAAGTATCTTTCTACAGTGACAACCTCTGTATTGAGCGTTTTTCTACAACCTGTAGTGAGCATTTTTATTAAGTGACCACCTCTGTAGTGAATGTTGTTTTACAGTAAAAGCACCTCTTTATTGACCACCACATGAATTAACACCTTTTTAAAGTGACCACATACACTGACTAGACCAATCTTTGCTGCAACTTCAAAAAGAAAACACTTTAAAGTTGCTACAGGAGCATGTCAATGCCTTTTAGTAGTATTCATGCTGTGAACGTATGAAAACATCATTGACACAGCGTGACATGACAAACTCAACCATTGAACACATCCATTGCAGTGAGCTGCATTGTTCACAATGCAAACAGGTGGATGACATAGACTGCGCTTATGAGAGAATATAAAAGACTCTGACGCAGCTGACGACTGCTTTGTGTTTTTATTAAGGTAATTTTCAAGCATCTTGGATGATTGATTTTAACATGTATGTCTTTCTTACAAGTCAAACATTGTTAATGATTCGTACCTCAATCAATCATTGTAACATTTCATACAAATGTACATGTATGTTTTAACCATGTGTACTGCAATGAATTGAAAAAGCTATTGAATACCATCACATCAAAATTTAAAATGGTAATATACACTTTTTCTATTGCAAGATCACTCAAGCTATACATGTATTTTCCCATGGCACTTGATTTGGAACGAAATCTTTTTCAATCAAAACTACATAGCTTCAAGGATTGAAATTTACATAGTACAGGTCAATAAAGCCTACATAAACTGACACTGACCATCATCAGTTCACAGGATTCTCTCTTACATTGCCCGTGAGTAGTATTGCAATTTCTATTTCCATAACTTGCGAATTGGATACTAAACCTGAAACCCATGAGGAGGACACATGATGAGCACCTACCTAAGCCTATGAGGATGTACCAGTTGACACAGTAGCCGTAGTGCCCAGTGTACGGCACAGTGTAGTGTTCTGGGGGGCATGGTGCCGCGTCACACTCATCCATGTGGCAGTGACACGTGATGGCGCCTTGGCGAGAGAGCACCGCCGCTCCGGGCACTTCGCCTGACCCCGCCTGCAAAGGTCATCTTTGGTTTCGTCACAGGCATGTTTTCACAAAAAGGGATGATGTGTTTTTGGGTTCGTGTACACAAAAGCTCATGGAAATGGCAAACCAAAAAAATATGGGAGTTTGTTCCCTCGTTACCCACTAGTTTGCATATTGTATGTACATTTATGTTCATTGTATCAATTTGCTTCTGTCTGACACAATTAGTTTGAAATGAATGTATAGTTGAAAAGGTGAACACTAATACATGAGAAGTACAAACAATAGGTTATGAACAAAGCAAGGTATATTTTTTCCGGTTATATATCTTGGATGTGCTGAATTTCTAGTGATTCGTAGCACGTACATTTAAAATTCTAATGCTTTCGTTATGATGTGCTTTATCGAAATTGTAACAGAAAAATGAAAAGTCTGACCATGTATATTTTAAATGCAAAAAGGAATGCCATTTTAGTGATATTGTACTTGCAAGGAATAAATGTATATACATAGTCCATAATGCAAACTGAATGACATGCTTCACATCAAAATTGAAATTGTTATGAAAATCAACAGGTCTAACTTTTTAAAGGAACCTGCCTCTGAATCTAATGACTCTTCATCCTCTGCAGCGGCCATCTTGTCCTCATGGCAGCCATCTTGAACATCTTTTCCCACTTGTATACAACCTCTCCGTGTGAAATTTACAGTAAATTTCTCTATTATTGGCGCAACAGCAATAAGTTGTGCATGTTCATACGAACACTTGTAATGTTTGTTGTCATCTTCGATCACTCCATAAACATCCTCGCAAACTAACTCATTTGCTGATTGAAGCGGTAATGACTCGCCACAGTCAGAGTTGGTGTATTTTGATGAGAATTCCTTTTCGAAATTGGTATCCACTTTGTCAGCTTGAATGATTGCCATGTGAGTGCAAAACGTGCATATTTGTAGCGACTCCAGCAGGTGGAATTTGTGCTGAATGAGGAGTGTTACCCACAATGAACGCAGCATGCTGGGGGGTTTTGTGCAATCCACAGCACGATAAAAAGGTAGATTTATTAAGAAAACAATTGTTTTTTGATGTGCAAGTTTGCACAGTAAAAAGGTAGATTTATAAACAAAACAATTGTCTTTTGAAGTGGGAGTTTGAATTTAAAAAATATCCGCTGATGATACATATCCGCTGTGAAATCCCGATTAGTGTTTGACTTTTTATGTAAATATGTTTGTCAGAAGTCTTTCGAAGCCTCTGCTACATAAGTCTTTTTTTTGTTAATATTTATAACATGTATTCATGACAATAATGATAGATTGCCTTGTCACTGTCAAAATGTTATAAGTATCCAAATATATGTTAACATAATATTTTATGTGATACCAGTGAAAAAAATGTATAAAATCCTATATGCATGAACTTACTTGCATTACAACTTTACATCGACCCTATTCTATGGTAAAAAATATATCCAGACTGTAAAATGATCATTTAAGAATGATAATTAGAGGATATTTTAGTAATATGATCAGGTGCAAAGGCTTATGTTATGTGCTGGAAAGATCTCTTCTATCAGAAAGTTTTCTTACACAACTAAACAATTTAGAAAAATAACTGATAGGATTGTTTTACATTTGTTGTTGTTGTTTTTTTTTTTTCATTGCAACTTTGAAGCTTTGTTGCTTTGCAAACAAATGATAAAATGTTTAATCTTTTGAAACACACAGCAATAACATATCTAATAGTCATACTTTCATTTATATTTTACACACATTTTTTCATTTTTCATACTTATTTGTATCGTCTTCATTTTTATCAGTCCTTTCAATGTGAGCTGTACATTATATTTTAATATTGTTTGATTTGATTTAGCAACATGTCTACTGCGATATATTTGTAGCCGAATCCATGCTCTATGATGACCCATGGGAATTGAAGTTGACCATGAAATTTGAGTGTTTCATAAGATATAAGCATGATAAATACCATGTCACGACAGGATTATCAGTGCTATTAATATCCTGTATGGTCACTGACTGGGCTCAAATTCTCATCATGAAACAGATTATTTGTGAAGCGAAAATATTCAATGTTCTCTTGTGAGAGTAATCCTTGTACTTACCCTCTGTAGGGGCTCATGTGCTCAGCTATCACACCTACGTATATCCAAAGTTGTCCTGTATGTATGCGTGTTGTATTCCCGTAAAGAGACCAACTTACCAACTTGTGTAAAGCCTAGGGCACAACCGGCATTGCAATCATTTTGGCTTTACTTTTATTTTCTGCGTCTCGGGTCTCTACGGCAGTTAATAACATATTGCCAGACCTACTGGTTCCTTACTTCATATCGGTGAGTCCACTGCTGAATTGAACATGGTAGAATTTTTACATGTCAAACTTGTCGCTACTGTCTCCTGTACTGCCTCTATAAAGGTACTTTTGCGTCACTTCCACAGCACTGCTCACGATCTCCATGAGTTTTTGGCAGTAGACAGGCAATTGAGAGAGAATAGATAAGCAGTACTGCCAGTTGTGCCCTCGGCTTAACACACAGCACACTACATAAGTGTGCTTCTGTGGCCGAGTGGATAGGGAGTGGGACTGATGACCATAAGGTCATGGGTTTGCTACCCAGTTGGGTCTGGTTGTGGGTGTTGAGCAAACTCATACTTTAATTGTTATACACAGCTCTGTGGCACCTAAACATTATTAGGTACAGGTCATTGGGTTGAAGGAGTGAGTGATTAACAAATGTGCGGAATGTCCTGCCGGTACAAGTGTATGAGAAATTATCAATTGATCAAAAAGTGTACCAATGACCTGGTATAAAATGTAGTCGTGAGAGCAAGAATTGGATCACGACTATAAACCGTTACATATATTATACCACATTTACATTTACATAATATATGGATATAATATACATAATATATAATATGTAAGTTGGATGTGCATCTTTCTTTGGGGTTAAGCGAGCAGTGTTTAAAGAAAGTAATACATGACCATTCAAACCCTAAGGAACATACAAGTATACAGCGACTTCTTTACACTGGCTAATTCTAATCTTTACGTTTTTATAGGATTGGCCATTGAAAGTAATGATGTCATGTGAATATTTCGATCCAATTCTTCCTTTTAAAGTCATATTGATGTGATTGTAATCCTACTCAAGGATTAGCATTAAGTCTAATGTTGCAGATTGTACATGAAGTCAAAAAAATTACTGTGTCACGTGAGTAGAATTTTCTGTTGTAATTGTAAAAGAAAAAGCCTTAAAAGAACATCCATTTTGATTTGTAAGGTGTGAATGATACTTGAAATGAAGTACATGTATTTGAAAAAAAAAAAATTTGTAGAACATCAATGTAGTCAGAATATGCATCTCCATGCTGTATCTTTGGCAGTTAGTTCTAAAAATGATGTAATAAAACACTTTTAAAATCAAATCTGCATCACCGATGCTGTTCGGTTTTCTGTCCAATTAAGTCGAATGGCTTTTGAGGATGATAAAATCTTGACTGACGATAGGGTTTTCGTTCTTCGCGTGTGATTGGCAAATAAATTGTGTTTGTATTTGCTTATCACATGACATAATAACGTCATTTGATCTTTGATGTCCATGAATAGAAGCTGGACTCTTGATTTTAAACATGATCCGCACTTGATTTAAAGTTTCCAGCCAGTGCAGTGTAGTTTTATAAGTTTTGTGCTTGGTGGGCTAGGCTGTAGGACTTCAGGTCCATGTGCACAGCAGACAAATATGCGTGGTGTTTTCCGCCTTGTTCCAATGTTTATACTGGCTTGTACCCCATTAATTACAATCAGGCAGTCTTTCCATATGATTCTTTCCTGCATATTGTTTCCCCTCTACAGGTTACACTGTTAGTCAACTTGCGTTTGTAAGTTTGAAACAGGGACTACTGACTGCATCAACTTGGACTGCAGCTGCCCATATTTGGGTCGGTTACGGCTATCATCTTTTGATCCCTGATTTGTTAGCCCTCTACAGTGTATAAAATCTTATTAGGGTGCTCAATTTTGGAATGTATGTTAGCAATAGAGACTCCTCGGTATGTGTTCCATACCTACATTGTATTTGGGTCTGTTATGTTATTTCGTCCTATAATAAACACTGGTTTGTCACCTTGGGTGACACTTGACCATCTTATTTTTCTATGATATACATTGTGTAGATAAAGTGCTGTGGATAGATCGATGTCCACATTGAAAAACAATATGTTTAAAAATGTTAATTTTACAGATACAAATTCTTAAATTGCCTAATATCAGTAGCCTCAGTCTAATGTCTAATTTGTATAAACATTGAACGAAAAGAAGACACCATGAAAATCCACACCTTTTACAGATGACGTTTGTAATTCACTCTCTGTGATTTCCATGTATAAGCTGTGATCCACTCGAGTCCTGTGCACTTAGTGTTATTGATTCTCATGAGGCCGTTGGGAGATGAACATCTACTAAGAAGAATAAATCCAACTTAAACTGAAATGCCGCTCAATTAAGTCAATGGCATTCATCATTCTGTGATATGTAATCTTGAAATGACCTATGTAAATGAAAAATATGTGAGAATCCAGAAAAGGCGACCTACATATATTCATTACACCATTGAATTCTGCATGCATTTGTGAACAATTCATAGGGACAATCCATAGGCAGATCCAGGGCGGGGGCAAAGGAGGCACGCACCGGGCCCCTCTTTTCCAGCTAAATATTTCATTTTTATGGTATAGTCACATTTGCCGCCCGACTTGGAGGCTGGTGGAAGATTGGTCGGTTTAGCAATATTGTGACATCCTTGGGACATCAGTGGACATCTGAGCCAACAACAATAAGTTTAGTTAAGCCCCTTTCACAATTGCGTTGCGAGCAGTTAGTACCACTTGGCGATCACGTTCGCATACGTTGCACGAGCAAATCGCATAACTCGTACGTGCGGTCTCCTCTGTTGCAGGGGAATTTACGATCACAAGTGACTTTCAAACATGTTCAAAATTCAGTTTTGAGTCGCAGACTGGCGCATCCATTGACTTTTAAAACATTACATTGCAAGGATGTTGTACAACGCTGTATCTACTCGCATTGATTTTGTGCAGTGGCGCACAATGTTTGAGGGTCGCAAGGTGACTTGCAGCCATCATGGGAGCGTTGCTCAACCATCTTACTTCCTTGTACGTCTGCTGCACGACACAAACCTCATGCACCTCAAGTTTGGGACAGTGCCGACGGCCTTGATAAATGCTCGTAAAAGCATGTTCCTTGCGATCATTTTTGCGACCACCTCTTGAACACACTAGATCGTACGACATTTTGGTCACATTTATTTGCGATCAATTGTGAAAGGGGCTTTAAGGACGTTGTTACGATGGGGAACCGCTGTATCTTTCACAAAACGAATGCCTGGCACAGTGTTCGCTCTGGGATTTTGTCAAAGTGAGACACTGTCTCACCCAATTTATAAATTTGAGACAAATGAGAAAAAAACGAGAAATAATGTGGCAATCTTTTGAGAAATTGAGACATAATTACATATATATTTAAAAAACTAATTGGAAGCATGTAAAATGTATATTATGTTTTATTTTACCATCTCAAATGGGGGCGGGGGTTGCACATAATGCATGCAGTCACTCTGGGACCCACCCTGGAGGGGGGGGGGGGGGCATGGTCCCCCTGGCCGCCCGGCTGCTACTGCCATGTATATGAATAAAAATTGCCAATTATTATGAAACCCAGCCACATGACTCCAAAGCGCAATCTATAGACAAAACTATAGATCTAGTTATTTTTTAGTAACTATACTGTGTTACTCATATATTGTGATATGTCAATAATTAGTTCAAGATACTACAGACATATGATATAGTAAGCAGGAGTGTGGTGGGGTGTCACTCGGTAATAAGCTATTTTTATTTCTGTTCAAAGAGCAACTCACACACAGTCACACTTCTTTGGTGGACACCAAGCTGGTGCTTCATGTATACGCTGATTCGAATTTGACAGCCAGCACCAGATTTTAAAGTGCATACTATCAGAGCTTCTACTAATCATAGCAACATTTGGTTTCGGCTTCAAACCAAACACAGTCTAAATCATCATATTCTTAAAATAATACACATTTACTCAAAATATTTTGCTCCATAAACTCCAGCAAATAGTAACTGTCAGCCACTCATCTTTCATCTTCGCTAAAGCGATGGAAATGTGAATCGTTTAAGTAAGCAATATTAATTCTCCGACGTCCACATTTGATCAGCAGTTTACCAATCGCTTTTTCTTGTTATCCGGAATACAAGATATAATTAGATGAGGCACGGAGACGCATAATATTGAGATTTCAGAACAAAAAATGTGCCTCTACTTATCGCCATGACAGTTCCTTACCGGCATCGACAAATGACTGCTTTCATTGGTCGAAATCAGGTCACAGCCTCGATCAAGCATGCAGCGTAATGTTAGATTTATAAAGGCACTATCCATATAGAGGCTGGTTGCATTGTAGCCTAAATCGAATGCGTTTCACAGCGATTTGTGCCGGTGGCAGCGCCCTTCTTGTTGGGGTTTCGTATGTAAACAAACATGGCCGCGCCTGTGAACGATTCGAATGTATATTAGAACTATTTCATTTTATTTTGAAGTCTGATAATAAACCAAATAAACTGCGACACAGACGTCACGGCCATAGTCTAGAAATGCGACAAGCAGCATTTTTATGTGGAAAAAGTCGCAAAATCGCGGCCCAGAGCGAACACTGCTGGCACCCACAGTAATCTGCCGAAAATTGGCCGGTAAATGAGACCAAGGCATTGCAAATCCGTGTATTGTTTGTTCATCAGTTTTTATCATCGATTATCTGAGACATAATCGAAGAATCTGTGGATGTCTGACAGATGCCCATATTTGTCCACAGATGTGCTCGATGGTCGGCTGTACATCGCCGATGTGTGAACGATGTGTTAAGGATGCGTGAATGATAAATGACAGATATGATGCATTGGTATAAACATCGGTCATTTCTAACTCCTACTTAAAAGTCACTGATGCCCCCAGTAATGCACTACGGGCCCATACATAGTTGACATATGCCTGCTGGCGACCATAGGTACACGGCCGGCATATGCTTAAACTCACATCAGTCACACATGACCTGTAGTCATCTGATACCTAATGTGACTGGGTTATTATGGGGTTTTGAGCATGTGCGCCAATCGATTGTGCATGAGATCCCCACCATTTTCTAAAAAACTAGATCTGCCCAGTACGATTATATACAGTAGAAACTTGCTATGTTCATTCTGTATAGATTATAACAGTAAAATGCTCGAGTTAGCCAATATAGGGAAATAAATCTTTGATGTAACAGCAAATTCTACGTATACAATGTTGAGATAATGAGGTCCTATTGTAAAGTTCAGAAACTGTATTATTGATGTGTATAATCGTATCCATTTTGGCAGGTGAAAAGCATGTCATGCTCAATTTGTTATTACGAAAAGGACTGGACAGTGATAGAATCCAATTTTCTGGATAATTTGCCCACTACTTTAGTGCTACATTTACAGATATGTTCACACTCAGCTAGAGTGTGCAAATTTTATGCCATTTATCAAGAAGAGTACATTCTAGTTTGCTTTTTTATTTCTGCGCGGTACACAGAGACATTAAATAGGTAGATGATGGGCATTTGAAACAAAATGATGATGATACACACTGGGGGTTTAATGACTTGAAAAAGTAGAAGGATTGGGAGTTTAATATTCAAACCCTACAAATTTCAACTGTGACATTTGTTTATGAACAACAAAAACACCCTCACGGGTGCATGTGATTTTTCCATCGTCTCATTTACAAAAATGTTGATTATCAGTTTAACCTTTCAATACAGGATGGTAATCACGATTATGGTCCCTGAGGAGAGCATGTCTGTAAAGTTCATAGTAACTTCATACACGCGTTAAAATTTACGCACCTATTTTTTAATCAGACGACACACAGAGGATAAAAAAATTCTGTGTCAGAAAAATACCCCATAAAAGACATTGCAGGTGTTATTGGAAAAAAAATGGGCAGGTGGACCAGCAACAAAGTATTTGAGTCATGCCCCCAATGCATTTCTACTTGCCCTAAACAAGTGGTCCATATCCATTGGCTGGCACTACTCACCTTTTTATCGCTATTATTTTATTAAAGAATGGCAATCAGCAAATCTATTTTCAACGTTATCGAACTACATACATGTACCTCTAACAAGTATACATATATTTCTATCACTTCTTATTTGTGTTCACATTGATTCTTTAAATGAAGTGGTAGGTACATGTACATTTTAAACTGTAACACAGACGCATGACAATTTCAGACCCCATTTAGGGTTAACTTGCCGGGCAGTAAATCAAGGTGAGTAAACTTCTCGTAACGATATAAATGTTAATGATTACGGTCACGCGCCACCATGTACTCACTTTCATATTAATTTATAGAAAGTGCATTTATATTGCATTCTTTGCATATTGTTTCTGACACCTATAATATTGAAAAATGAGTGCCAAGCACCACCTAACATTAATCTTGATGAAAATTACAGAACATTCATTAGTATATCATATTTTAAAGGGTAGTGTTTCGGTTACGATATGCATTTACAAATCTGGTATGCATAGGTGAGGACCATAAAAGCCAATTGGGTTGAATGTGAGGTTGGAGTTCTCTTACATTTAGACCATATTATATTCTAGGTTTTTGATGTAGAGTTATAAGAAATATTAGTATGTTTTCTTAATCTAATAAAAGGTCATAAATGTGAAATATTAATAAAAGGAAAGATGACAAACAGACTGCAGAACTAGTTCATGAAAGACGGTTAGGTGATGCATTGGGCGGAAGCATGCAAAGAGAAGATTTGTTCTAAGAATGTAATTAATATTTCAGTATTTGTCTAATGTACTCAATATTTAAGCATTTGTCCATTTGTTAGAGGGTCAAATCTATTATATGCGTCCACAGAGGAGTGATGAATATCTAAGAATGAGAGCCATTTTAGATATCATGCGGAAGTTAGTTTTGCTTGCAGTGTTTTAGACACCTCTCTAGGACATTGTTGAAGTGGCCTATCAATTAATGTGCACATTTTTCTTTCCAAAATGACATTTTTCTTTCCAAAATGATCTATTAAAAACTCTTGAATGTATGAATCATACATTTCATCTAGAATTTTAATCAGCATTCTTTATTTTTCTATCAGGTACATGCCTCAATTGATTATATATACATGTATATAAGTTTGTAACTATAAAATTGTATTAGATATGTTTCTTGTAAAGTATCGCGAGCACTAAATGTCATTTATGATTGTGATTTGATTCTATAAAAATAAATTATTATTAAATTATTATTATATGGATATCATTCGTCATTTAAAAAGATAAGGATGATGATTCGAAAACACCTATTAACCCAAATATGATTTTGACTGAACCCCTCACATTTTATTGCATGACATCCCTTGTATCCTCACAAATATTTGCAACGTAGCGTGTATAAAATCTTACCATTTGTCGGAGCTGCGTTGCCAACTTTAAACTGTGATAATTTCTATAAGAAAGCTCGTATTTCAATCATCACTTCACCAAAATATAAAGAAACCATTTTGGCTTACCCCATTCCCAATTGCACAAATATTTTGAAAAAAAGCATCATATTTCCAATAGTAAAAAGAAGCCCGGTTCAGTTCACCGGGATTGGGGTATTTTGTAGCGATGGCGTCGGAGTGAATGCATCACAGTAATTAGAAAATAGTTGAAAATATTTATCGGGTGTTTTTGGAACTGATTTATATATCATGATAATGCTGAATTTATTAAGAACACGAATATGTATTTCTCATCAAGATTGAACTATTGTAAATATGTCTACAAAGCGATCAAACATTGAGGTTTTTCCATTTAGTGCGATATGCGGAAACATGGCGCTTTTTGAAAGTGCAAATTAATGCTGTCAAATGAAACTTCTTTGTATTCTCTTAAAATAAAAACGTAACATTAAAATAAATTGTGCACGATAATTCCTTATACGATTTTATAGTTGTCTAGTTTTAATCACGTTTGCCTCATAAGAGGAGGCCGGTCTCTCATCTGAGACTGGCTTACTTGTGAATTACATATCCAGATCCAGATCCAGATGGCATCTTTGCTATACCCCAAACGAATGACTTGTATGACGAAGCTTTTGACAGCCAAAAACGTGAAATGACACGGCCGGTTTCTTAGGCCGATGTAAGGGAGAGGGCCGGTGGGTGGTTTAGGCCGTTTCGAGGGGTAAAGGGTTAAAATACGTCTTTCACTCACAAAAATGCAACTTTCACAGGACTGTTCTGGCCATAGTACACTATACTTTTAATTGCACTTCACACTTCTATTTAGATGATGTTTGCATTATGACATGGACACCATACAGGTGCGTTTTACGTATTTTGGCTCTATACCAAGTTTTAGTAGGTTGAATATTCATGAATCTCTTGAAACCATGAATTTCTGTATCAAATCAACTCCTGCGAGTTTATTCAAATACAGTCGATTATCCAACTTTTTACGGTATATAAGTTAAATCGAGCTATTTTTATTATTTTATAGTATAGTTGTAACTTATGTTATTTTATTTATTATAGTGACAATGTCCAAACATATTATACACAAGTAAAAAAGATGATATTGGACCCGGCCATTATTTGGCCTATAGAATCACTATTTATCTTGAACTAAGTTAATTTTACCATTACATATATAT
Organism: Streblospio benedicti; assembly: GCA_019095985.1. Lineage (NCBI taxonomy): Eukaryota > Metazoa > Annelida > Polychaeta > Spionida > Spionidae > Streblospio > Streblospio benedicti. Next base: position 56,996,103 of record CM032666.1, on the reverse strand, counting down.
ATACAAAGATGTATTGGTTATCTAAAAGACAAGATGAAATTTTAAGTGGCAATGATAATGTTTAAATCAAGTTCTTGACATCATGACATTGATTGTGTGAAAAAGAGCCATAACTCAGTGTCCGCCATGCACTCACATTAAATCCGTACCAATAAGCAGCCCCAAATAACAATAAATCTCATTGCAAAAATTATTATTCACCAGATGTGATAAATCCTAGCATTGTGACCCCCCAAGCTCATTTTCTGACTGAAATGGATTTATCACAGGAGGAGAAACATGATTCATTTTCTCTGTCAACGATATATTCCTAAAGCCAAGTGGCAATGGAGACGTGTACGTTGTGACATTGAACTCGTGGATCGGTCGAATTATTCTGCTGTCGTGACAAAGCTTTAGACATTCATATTACAAGCTGATGGCAACAAATGATATAGTTATTACAGTGTGTGAAACTAGTTTGAGGCGGGGTTGTGTAGTCCATGTGACATCAAGATTGGTTGATTCAATGCCAAACCTTATATCTAGAGAACTATCAATTTCAAATCAGAGTACATGTATTTACGCACATATAAAGCGTAGCTTATATGGCGCAGGTGCATCGGACAGTTACAGTTAATTGATTGAGAATAGCATTCTAAACTTTCGATATTTTTCGTAAGTTTTTTAAATCAAAGTGCCCGGTAAAGACTCGAGTGAAGGCATATGTATAGAACAAAGAGAAGATGCCTTTATATGTTTGTTGAAATGTAAACTTTGATGCTCTCCCAAATATGACTGTATGCTGATAATAATTATACAGGTTGTAGTTGATCTTTTAGTGAGCTTTATAATGGAGACAAATGTCCATGGCCAAATAAGGCATTACATGGAAGTTGTCTATGTCAACATGGTCAATGCCAAATGAGACATGTAATTAGGAGGAATCATTTGAAAGTCTTGGGGAGGCTTGGCTTGTCGGATAGGTGGATTACAGTTGTCATACAAAAGAGCATCTTCTTAGAACTTCTAAAGATGAACATGCTATTTTAAAGTTCCATTTGTGAGAACCAAAAATTATAAACAAAAAGCTATTTGTCTTAGTCAATTTAAAACAAAATCAACTCATCATCTTTCTTATTGATAGACTCATGCTGTCAGACCAAATACCCTTCGCAATGACCACATGCAAGATGTCCATTTAGACTTTGAGAAAAGATACTAAACACACACAAGCAACCCAAATTCTTAAACATTATTGCAGGAATATATGATTCCTGATTATTGTTAATGTAAATAATGAACTAAGTTTCACTCACAAATACAATATCTAATGCGCTGTCTTCTTAGCATACCACTTTAAGGCTCTCTAGCTATGAAAGTGACTTAATTGTCTCAGAATACCACTTAAGGCTCTCTGGCTACGAACGTGACCTAATTGTCCATGAAATGGTCATTCTTTTGATTTTGAATTGACGTTTCATATGAATAATTAATCGAATTAGAAGGTCACCAATAAGATTTGTGGTTCAATCTTGTGGCTATTGAGCGGTCTGTACATGTAAATGTTAGATTATCACTGGGTTGTAAATAGAGTGCCATGTCATGGATAGAATTAAAATCTAATATTTCTAGCCATTTTGATGTAAATGTAATGATTCTATGTTCACCTTACATTGGAGTTCGCTAGAGATCTTTTATAAGACATCCAACAACGTTTTTCTCCATCAGGAATTTTACACAAGGTATCAGTGTTAATTAGTCACATTTTGTTGCACTATGTTAGGACATTGGTCTTATGTTTGCTTCATTCTATGATCATATTCACCGATAATGTAAAACATCAATAATTCTAATGTTTTACATAATGAGGCATCAATGGCTCTGAGTGGCACTCTACTGTAACGATGACAAAACAATTTGGTTCAATGGTTCTTGTGTGACCAACAAGACCAATATATATGCAAATCATCACCACACACTTATGAGCTAGCTGATGTGTAGTGAGATAAAATGTCTCCATTAAAATAACCATCAAGGCTGTATGAATACATACTATAACTGAATGTTGCTTCTAATCAAAAGGTGGCCTGACCCAATTGCCATGATAATCATTTAACATAAAATGTCCCATTCTGAGCTCATATTCTAATCTGAAAAGAGAAATATCATAAAACGGCCATATCTCTTCCGATTTTAACGTGACTTTTTATCTGACCGCACATCAACTACCTCATAAGTGCCTGGTAATGATTTGCATACATATTGCCCTCTCTTGCCAAACAAGATTTGTTGAACCGAATCGCTTTAACATTATCTCGAATTGTTTTCGCGTGAGAAGTGAGTCTTTTGAGTTAGCATATTCTCTAGATGATGATTCTAGCAGCTAGCAATCCCGTGTCTTATTACCTACAAATTTGTACTTGTATATACAGTTGAACCTCCCTATTCAGACCGCATATAGTGCTGCTAACAGAGAGGGGGTCTCATTGTGGAGGTTCATGTTGGTCTCTATATGAAGGATTAGGACCACAAGATATGGTATCATTATAAATGTGCTCTCATTATAGAGGCGGTTTTGATAGGAGGCTCCCTTGTATAAGACGTGTCGATGTTTAAATATATATGTAAAGATGCCGATTGGCCATGCTGTAGAAGCTGCAGTGATTGACGCCCACCACATACACTCCACGGGGCCCATTCTACAGAGCTTGTCCACAATGACAGGTCCTACATACGTCCATACACACTACCTAAATGGCATCATTCATCCCTTTAAGCAGACAGCTCCAATGTTGGTGGTTTTAGTGCAGACAGGCGTGTTGTTTTTTCTGTTGATGCGTGACATTGATTTATGCTATGTGCTCTTCAAACGTCTGCTCAATACCTCAGTCGGACAGTTCAGATAATCGGGTAAATGGAAATGTCAGCATTTGTAGTATGCCAGACAGGTGTCCATTGTATTCATGTATAAGAAAACCCTCGGAAACCTCGTTAAAAGGCGTGTCCCGTGTACAGGACAGTCATCCCTCTGCACGTAAAAGAACTCACCTAGTTTGAAGCTATAGCTAGTGTGATCCCTCCAGTACACCCCTGGCTCAGTTGGTTACCTAACCTGCCAAACAAAAAGGACCACATTGGAAATAAGCATTACATATATATGTATGCTTTCATGTGCTATCCTAGGAAGAATATCAATCAATCATATCAATCAAATAAGATCAGCTCTCTATTAAAACCAACTCTATAAAAATCCATTTTCCTCGGTCCCAAGCCTTCAAAAATAGGCTGTTGTGAGGCTGAGCCTTCATACATAGACCATCTGTCTATTGAGACCACTTTAGGCCAACCACTGGGGTGTCTTAATAAAGAGGTTCTACTGGATTTATTTTTAAGAAACGTCCTGAAGATCCAATGTTATATAATGGTGGATAACAGTTACAGTATAGTGCTCAGGAGGAGAGGTGTCTTTGAATAGGAAAATTGTTAACGCTTATTATGTTCACTTATATACAGGTTCAGTGTATGCAAGAATCTTAAGAATCTTTTGATTCTAATATTTTAAGTTATCTGACACAATGCCTGTGTATAGTACTTTTAGAACGTCTTGTAAGAACACCTGTGTAACCAGAGTTATGTTGTCTGAATTGAAAGATGATGTTTTTACTTAGGTTCGCAGTGGTCATTCAAGGTTTAGTACCACGAGAAATGGTCTTATGATAGACCTTCCACTGTATAGTGAAAAACTAAATGGTTACTTATGTTTGGATGGTCACAAGGTTCTCATCAATTAATGAATTATGGCTGCAAATGCAGAGTAAAGTGTCATTTCCGGATCTCATGCTTCATTACCCGAAGTGATCACTTATTCATGGTTCAGATTAAAAGTGCTTCTTGCAGTGAAGGACAAATCATGGTTGGGTTTAATGAGCATTTTCCTTGTGCACACTCTGTATGAGTGAGCGAGCGACGAAACCTATACACCGTTTGCCTTTTTAAGCACATATCCTCAAAGATAAATGAAGCAAGTGATTCAATCTCCCCAAAAGTCATAGAATTAATTAGGAAAGAGATAGATCAATGGAGCTCTGCGAATGTTTCCATCAGAAGGCACTTGTTTATATGTACATTTGAAAAAAAGAATCACAAGCATCTGTTTTCTGAGCAATGTATTACAGGTTATCAAGAACTCAAAGCACCTCACCTTAAGAAAAGATGTTTGATACTTACACATCAAATAAAAATCCTAAATAACTGCTGCATATATGTGTCTCACGGTGAGTGCTTTCAGTGCACCTAAAAATACACCATCTTAACGTGATAATTATGTTTTCGGCTTCGTTGTGTCTCCATGTTTGACGGGTGAAGCTGTAATATTTACACTTCTCCGTTATTTTGGTGTTCAGACGAATTCTATTTGTGAGAGAAAGTGGGATGCAGGTGCTTTTTGCTAACCGTGTTTAGGAATGACGTGGTCTCTACCGTTTGAGTTGGAAGAATGATTTGTGAGAGAGAATGCAAGATGTAATATGGCAGATGTATTGCATGCTAAGGTTACTACAGGTTTTTTTATAGAAGGCAAAAAAACCTGTTCTCATGCTTCTTTCACTGTCAAAAAGCATCATTTCAGTGGACCTTCCACATTATATTACTAAATGAATACAATTTTTGTTTGACTTTCATTTGTATGTTTGTATGAATGTTCACCATATCATTCATGCCCACATCTTCTTACTTTCTCCATAGATAAGAGATCATAGATGAACTATAAGCTATTGTTGGTATTTATGTGTCAGTATAATACATAATTGTCAAACCATAAGACAGGAAAATTTAGGATAATTGCCTTAAGAAATATGTCATTGACCAGAATGCCAATGAATTCACATGCTGTAGTGTACTTGGTAGCTGAATGCATTGTACTCATGGCCAGAAGGGCATGGTTTTGATTTGTGACAATACACATTATGAGTGTAGAGCAAACTCATCCACCATCTTTCCGGTTATTAACCAGTGAAAGATGTATTGATCCAAACCTTTATGACTATCAAATGTCAAATAGTAACTAGATAGTAACTACGGTGTATATAGATATAATATATATTATCAAAATATAGAGTGTAAACATTTTTATGCGGCCCAAGAGTGAGCTATAACCCAAATCAACAATCACTACTACTTCAATGTGTACCACATACCTGAATTACATGATGTCAAAGCATGTTGTTCATGTTAAATAATTTGAGAAGATAATTTTAGATGAGTTAAATCTTAAAACAAATAGATTAAAGAATGTATGGTTGTACAGAAATGAATTGCAGTGGATGGCTTTGATGAATGAGGGCCAGTGTGCTGGGGTTTAAGTGTGTGCATCGATTTTACAATATAATGAATTGAGACCACAGGAAATTGTGTTAGCGCCGTCTTAGGTACTTAGGAAAGGGCCTGGACCACCATAGTGTAGTTTGTACCATGGCCTTTTAAACGAATTGTTCCATGGATGCAGCGGATTGTGTACATAATGGATGTACAAGTTATATTTAGCTTCATGATAGAGTTCACAACTGTTTTACCTTTTTTACAAACATACAAAACACATTGAATAGCAGTGAACTTTGGGCAACGTTGAAGAGATAAATATCCGTCTTTTATATGGTCTTTGGGTTATGGTCAGTAAATGGTGTTTTATAGACTTCTCAGAAATTCTAAATGTGTGTGTCTGGACAACTGAGGAATTTTGAATTGTTCAAGAAGTCACCGCTATTTCTACTCAGTTTCATCACAACAGAATGCACTGTTATAGAGGAAATGTGTTGATTAAACATTCTCATCCAAGCTTATGGTGGTCCATTGGCTTGGATGAACACAATATCATTCACATTGAACCAACAACACCAATGGTAGGGTGTTTGTTATTCTAAGCACGACTGCCAAACTGAATGCTCTTAACAATTTATTAGCAATTACACTATAACTATATTCCATGTCAGTGACATCTTTCCAAAGCTCTTAAATCTTTGACCCATCACTTATTTTCTATGGTCATTGAATGGTCAGGACTGTCATGTTCCAATCTTTGTAACTCATTGGCGGATGTGTGAAGTGATCAGGAAAATCTGCCCATGCTTCACCAGACAGTAAGAAGTGGATCACATGGTCATTGAAATAGAACAATGGCTATATTTAGGCATGCACTTCTATATAGGGTGGTATTCACATGCCCTTTCATTAGTCCATAAAGTGGAGATATTCATTTTTGGATTGGTTTATAATTAAAATCAAAGAATAATGTAAATGTGCTTGTCATATTCCTCACATGTATAGAAGCCTATGCTATAAGATTACCTAAGAATCTGACATCTGTGTACACCAGGTCATTGGCATCCGTGTCATGAGATTTTACCATTCCCAACTCTGTGGGATGCATATGGCATATAAATTGTATATTAGAAACACGTTTGATCCATTATTTGTGCGCCAACCGTGGTAGACATTGCTCATGTGTAATTTGTCATGTTTAGAACTTGAACTTAATGGCACAAGCTCTCACGATTGATATACAGATAGATCTAACATTTTGAACAACCCAACTGATGAAAGACCCTTATGTGTGCGATTACTTTGTCCTACTCAAAGAATATTGACAACATGGCAGCTGCAACCACTATATTGTGTTAGGAAGAAGATTATGGAGGCCGTAAAATTATTTGATAAAATCTGCAATTCTCCACTGAGCATGTAAGTTCTCACAAAAGGCTTTGAGAATTAGGTGTAGTACACCGGGTCCTAATCATGGGCTTCAGGATGCCATTTGAGACTACTTGTACAAGCTCAGATGTCCACATCAGACTTGTAACTCCATTATACATCTAAACATAAAGAAAATCTTGTAAAACACTTTGCGAAATAGTACATGTATATGTATAGCTTCAATTTTAATGTACCCAGTAGGTAGTCAGGAGTCACAAATTTGGAAGCTATTGTTACACTTTGCCATTGTAATCTATTGCACTTTTATATGTCACAGAGTGGGCAATTAAAGGGAGTCGAGTCCTCTTTGATGATGACACTGTGCAGACGTGTGAGAGTTTAGTGCCATATTAGTCCAGTGCTCACAGCGATGGTTGCAGGTTGCCAGCTGTAGTCTCGTGTCTCTGTCATTACAGCTGCACTGATTATTATATCATCTGGTCAACAACTTTCTCGACACTGAGTGTTCACTGTCGCTGTCAATTGTGCTTAACTTTGTGGATATCTGGTACGATAAATAACTTTGTGAATATCTGGTATGTTGAATAACTTTCTGGATATCTGGTACATTAAATAACTATTTAATTATATCATGAAACAGCCAATAAAGCACAAGAATTACATTGGTCTTGGTATGAATTTGGGTGTTTGTTTTTCATGTGGATGTTTTTTCAACAAAAACATTCCTTTCTAACGTCTGCATATTTGATTGTGAGTGCTAATATTGTGTCTGGATATTTAAACCATGGAATTAGCTGCACATTTGGAGTAGTGAAATAAAATCTGATGAACAATTGTATATTTTATAGCAATATTATTCTTAACTCTCACAAAGACTTACATAAGTTTTAGAATAAACTGTCTATAATTTTATCTATAATATTTTATTTTGATACTTTTAATGTTGGAATTATGACTTGCTTGTTTTGAAAAATAAGAGGAATTAGTGAACATGAAGACATTAGCCTAAGGAGGTTGATGTCTACGTTTATTTTGAAAAAAGTTGTTGTACAAAGGCTAGACTTAGGAACGCCCGTATGTAACCTGGCCACACACCCCTATGTACAGGTCACTGACAATAAAAAAATAAAAGGTCAAATACTCGCAACCTGATGACATAAGTAATGTGTATTTAACATAAATTTTTTGTCGAAAAAATTCATATTTTTATGAGAGTTAAATTTACTACATTAAACATGTACGAATGGCCTGTGGTTACTTAAAAAAGCATACTGTTAAAAATAAATCATATCAAATGTGAGCATGTTTTAGAGGTCAAAGTAAAATACCCAGTCACAACCCCGCCCTCTAAATTGATGATCCAACATTAAAGCTGTATGTGAGCAAAATTTAAATGTTAACAGCTAATTTTATGCTCTTCATTTATACTGTAATATAACAACCCTATATAATAAATGAACAATACATAGATATCAGTCTGAACACTAATTAACTATATTTTAGAATTCTTCATGTCATACCTCTGAAAATATCATCTTGAGACATGTTTTTTATTCTGGGGTTTCTCATTGCCTATGTTACGTGTCGCAAAGAACGCCATATAAAGGCAATGTCCATTTCTCTATAAATTGTATGCAGTCTTTGCGGGAGACAGAAACGTATACAATAAATATCCCTGTGAATGGAAGCGTGAGCTTCGGCACTCATCTCTATGTAATAAGAGAAACTCGATGCGCTCTTCTTAGTCATTGAGATGATTGTTTTTTTTAGTTATCCTGTATAGCATCTGTCATTTGGTCCTTTTTGCAATGAATTGTTTTCCATAAAATCTAGAAACATTCACTTTAAGGCCTACACTAATGTCTAAGGGTTAATTGATTTAAAATGGAGTTTAACCCATTACCCCTCACGTTTTATTACATGACAGCCCTTGTATCCTCGCAAATATTTGCAGCGTAGCGCGTATAAAATCTTTCCATTTGTCGGAGCTGCGTTGCCAACTTTAAACTACCACAATTTACTTAAAAATGCTCGTATTTCAACCATTTTTTCAGCATAATACAAAGCAGCCATTTGGGCTTACCCCAGTCCCAATTTCACAAATGTTTTGAAACAAAACAACACATTTCCAATGGCCATGTTCGGATCGGTTAGGACTGCGGTAAATACCGGTATTTGCAGCGGTAGTTTCGAATAAATAAATCACAGTAATTTAGAAAATAATTAAAAACATTTATCGGGTGTTTTTGGAACTCATTTCTATATCATGATAAAGCTTAAGCTTTTAGAAACACGAATATGTATTTCTCATCGCGATTGAACCATTATGAGTATGTCTACAACGCGATCAAACATTTAGGTTTTTCCATTTCGTGCGATATGCGCAAACATGGCGCCCGTGTAAGTGCAAATTAATGCTGTCAAATGGAACTTTTGTATATTCTCTTAAAATAAAAGCTAAACATTAAAATAAATTATACACGACGATTCCTCATACGGTTTTACATATAGTTATCTAGTTTTAATCACGGTGGCACCGCTGCTATGCCCCAAACGAATGACTTGTATAACGAAGCTTTTGACATCCAAACACGTGAAATCATCCGGCCGGTTAAGGCCGATTTGAGGGAGAGGGCCCAAGGCCGGTTTAGGCCGTTTTGAGGGGTAAAGGGTTAATTAATGAATACTTGCAAAACTAAAATTAAGAAGTGAACATAGATGTTAATAGAAGCTCTCCCCAATTTCTGTAATATGTGTGGTTAACTTGATAGACTACTGGGGTTTTTTTTTACATGAAGGCATAGGGTAAAGAATAGACTACATGAGATGCTTTAGAATACCAAATGATGACAGTGTCAATAGAGCAATAAAATCTGAACAGCCCCCCAAAAGATTGAAGGAAATAAAAGGATTGTTGTAATAGATATAAAACCGTCCTGTATGACTTAGAAAAAAACAGTGTAGAAAAAAACAGCATTTAAGCAAGTGGTTGGAAAGGTTAGTAATTAAAGGTAGAGGATCAATAAGTAACACGCTCTGAAGTTTACAGTATTGATTATAGCTGAGGTGGGAGCGTAATGCAAGTCTCCAGCATATACAGCCATCACACCTGAGAAAACAAATGATTAGAAACCCCCTATCAAAAGCTCAAGATATGACTGACAATATCTATTTCACCTGCAGGTGTTTTGATGACATCACAATAGCTTTCTCAACTGTCAGTCTGTTTAAACATATATACAGTTTTTAAATGTTAAGTGAGACTTTTAAATTTATTATTATCGATGGCCAATTCACGTTGACAAGCATTGTAATGCCTAATGTCAAAGAAATTTAATATGAGTGCATTACGCCAGAGCCATCATTGATAAGCTGATAACCTTTACTCAGCAAGTCGACTGTTAATAAATGTGCGTTCTTAGATTTCATAGAGTAGTGGGAGGTATTGATGTTTGAAATGCTTGGCACATGTTGGGTCCACAAGCATGCGCTTTATGTCGTGGATTACATATTGGTGCACCTGTGGTCAATTGAAATTCTCCTCACGTTATAGACATTGTGGATAGGGCTCATTGGGTTTTGAGCAATGATGAAAGTTGAGAGATTAGCCGAGTGGTATACACTGATATTATAGTATATAGCCATTCAAGAGACGATCCCCATGTACACCCCCTCCCCACTCCCCCAAATTTGGATCATATCCAAATATGAAATACACATTCATGTAAAAGCCCACTCCCTGTTGAATCTTTTTCATCCTAAAAACCCGAGGGTGTTTGGATGCTTATATAAAGTAATACAGGGAGTTTTAAAAAGCTAAGATGATCTAGAACAGATAATATTACTGTTTATACAGCTTATCAATGTTCATCATAAATTGAATATTTTGTTGATGATCGAGGTAGCATTTAATGAGTTTTCAAACCTATATCCTCTGAAAGTAGGGTTCTCATAGTAAATTGTCACCAGCAAGCAATTAATTCTAAGACATTAACTCACACAGGCAATCAGGCAAGACTGCTCAGCTTTGCCAAGTTGACAGACTGTATGGCTTCAAAGTGTTTTATAGATCACTGTGGTCAATAGTGTATCCTGGCCAGACTTGTAAGGTCCCTGTGAAATGAAAATGTCTACTTTCTAAAATGAAAGTAATCCTGTTGAATAGGCTACGTCTGTCCTTACACAATAATGCAAAGTGTAAACATTGAGACCAAAGTATCCAATGATCTGGTGTTCATTTGTAGCCTATCCTGAAATATTAAAGCCATTAGATTTTTTAATTAGCTGAATAGTTTTTACCATAAACCTGTCTTGAATGTAAAAAGTGTAAATATTACTCAAGCCTTCAAATGATATACAGTTGCTACATATTGTATGGAGCTGTCTTGGTACTCAAGCCTATAAACACTGCTTTATACACCTCACGAGTACAGTGAAGGTGGTTATCACGGGATGATGGATGTCACATTTGCCAATGATAAAACCTGTGCAGAAATGCATGTGGTCATTTATTGCAAAGGATTGTATACAGTCACGTAGACCACAATTTAATGGCATAGTTGGGGTGAGGATTGAGAGTCTGGCACTCAGTTGACTGGATGTCTTTCTCAAAGGATTTTAATTTTAGAATTCTATGTCATACAATCATATGTACTTACTGGCAGAGTGAGGAGCTTTCAGATTGTGATCATGAAACCCTCAAAGATCTAGGTTATTATCGCTGATGAAATGTCTTTGAACAGTAATGAAATGTCCAGTAAGGAATTTAACACCATTGATTCAGTGCCATTAAAAACTAGCATAACACTTCTATACCTGAATCCAGAAATGACATTCATGATTACACAAATATCAATTCTACCAGCAAAGATCCCCATCTCCGGTCTAGAACTTTGATGTAAGTTTATTTAAGTAGTGGCTATCATATGTGTCCACTTTGGCACTTAGGCCATATAAGTGTATATTCCAGAAAGCCTTTCGTAGTATTTTTTGATATTTTCTACAACAAATTCAATACTGTTTGATATGAGAAGAAATCCTCAAATAGAGTGTTGACCACCATCAGAATACAACCATCAAAGTACATGTACAATTTTAGCACATTGCCAATTATAGTATTCATTTCAATACAAATTGAAGCGTAGTGATTCAATTATTGGACAATGTTTACATAATTAGTGCCTTTGTTGAATTTTGAAAAATAATAAATGACCATCGCATATCAAATTTTGACTCTTTCAATTAATTAAAATGTGCCTTCCTGAAAGCCAGTTTATTGTCTTTCAATGCTGTTCCACCAATGCTGATCTCTTTGATTACTTTTAATCCAGTTGTAAGTGCATTGTATTTTCTACATCCCTGTTTAAAAGCCCCTTTCACAATTGATCGCAAATAAATGCGACCATAATGTTGTACGACCAAGTATTCAAGTGGCAGTCGCAGAAATGGTCGCAAAGAAAGTGATTTGTCAAGCATGTATCATGTCTACCAGCACTGTCCCGAAATTTAGGTGCATGGATCTGGAGTGTGGGCTGTACAACAGATGCATAAGTACGGACGACAATTGTGCAACACTTAAATTTGACCGTAAAACATTGTGCACCACTCGCATGTAATCACACGAGTGAATACAATGTTGTGCAACACCTGAGCGATTTGTCATTTGAAAAATCAATAGCTGCACCAGTCTACAACCCAAAACTGAATTTTGTAAATGTTCAAAGTTCGCTTGCGATTGCAAATCATCCTGCAACAGAAGAGACTGGTCGTGCAAGTGAAGCGATTGCTCGTGCAACGTATGCGAACATGATCGCCAAGTGGTCGCTAACCGGTAACAACACAATTGTGAAAGGGGCTTTACCTACATGATTTCTTGTTGATACAGTTAGCATATACAATATAGCTTTGTTGATGAACATGCATCTTCATGTAATTGATTTTAGTATAATATAAATGATTCATCGTGCTTTTTCGTGCATTAGAAATTGGATTTTGGTATGTTTTGTGACAGATACAAAGACGAATTGAAATTCAGTGCTAACAAGTGAGCATACGTAAATGGATAAGCACTTGTCCTGATTGTAGGACTTCATTTGATAGAATAGCTTCACAATCCATGTATATAAAATTATGGTCTGGGCTGCAACTTGATGGAAATTATTGTTTACAAATACTGTACATGTGCGAGCATTGTACAAGTGCATTTTTTTCTGTGTACATGTACATGTCTGAAGCCTTTGAAAAAGGCAATAGGTAATTATTTTTTTCTTTCTATTATAACACCAAGAAAATCAATGCTATCCTCTCCTCCTTAAGAAGTGAGTAATTCTCAAGGCCTTGGAAGAAAAATAAAAAAAATAAGAACAAACAGAAAATGCACTTACATGTACACTGTATTCACACATATTTGAACCAAAGTTCTTTTGACTTCTTGAAATTTACAAAAAAGGGAAAATGAGGAAAAAATTGACCAACCAATATTGTTACAATTGTATCAGTCAAATCGAAATCATGTTATTTGTAATCATAAGGACAATACAGTACTAACGCTGTTAGGAGGACCCCCGAGCAAAAAATAAAGAATAAGGTTACAATTGTTTCCATTTCTTCACAATTTCTTCCGCTGTTTATGCTTATTACAAACATAAGTACTTTCTGTTGTTTCCACAAATTCTGCATTTTTCTCGTTTCGCCCCAAGTTACATCTTTTCACTTCTTACACATATTACGGATGTTACCCGTAAAAAAAGAACTTTTGTGGCTCAATGCACACACCGGCCATTTTGCATTTAAATGGCCATCTAAATATCGTCTGCACTTTTCAGCCTTGCTTTCATTGTCACTGTGCCGAAAATGTCACGAAAATACCTGACCAAGTCCGAAATTTTATACAAACGAAAATAAAGATGGATTCTATTTGAGATGAAGTTGCAGAAATTATTCTGTTTTCATGTTTCTCTGTTCATATCATAAATCGTAAGTTTCGAAGTTTCAGTGATTGTGCAGTTCAAAAAAAAAACATCATGAGGAGAACTTTCTCACAGAATGTTTTGATTTAATAGGTTCTATTACTAACACTAATTCCTTCGATTTTGTTACGTTTTGGTGACCTTCTGACACAGTTAGTACTGTATCAGAAAGCACGTGTGATATGTGCATGAACTTTCATGCCTTCTACATGTGCTACGAGACAATAAACATACTGAGATCATTGATACCATCTTCCATTACATTTAAATAGAAATGCTTTCTTATTCAAAGGTCTTCATATCTGTGGTGTTCAAATCAAATATAAACAAAACATATCCCAATGACTTTACTATAAAACTTTATATGCTGTTGTGACACTTAAAGACCTAACACCCTGGAAGTGTTAAAAGACCATTTAAAATGATGTTACAATGTAAAAACTCCAGCATGTGCAATATTAATGATGCATTTCCATATCTTTTTGAAATAAAAGTGTTCCATGTGCATGAAATCTGAATCCAGTGGTATCATTAACCATGGACAAAGTCATACGTAACTATTAACTATGTTTCCATTTGTCACGATACCTTGATGAATTGCAGAATAGTCATGTCATGTCCTGGCATGCCTGATGAGGATATCCCATGTATTACCAAATATCAAGTGACCTACATATACACGTATAGAGGAATGGAAACATTTATGATCAAATTCAATTCATCCAAATTTGTCATTAATCAAATGATCAAATGGTCATGCTCAGAACCCTCGACTAAAAGCATTTTAAGTTGAGTGAACCTTTTTTCCGGAGTTCATTTGTTTTGCAAATACAGTGCAAATGCACCACTGTCTATATCATAGCACGTCTTAAACTCTTGAGGGGAGAATATGTCTTCTCAAATGAAAATACATGGTTTATATGCAATAAGTAAACCAATGTAAAATGTAAATGCACATTTTCCCAACCTTTTTAATATGCCTGTATCAGTTATAAATGACTTTGCAGCATTTATCATTCTTTTAATATATTAACTCTTAACTGGTATGGATTTTTAATGCTTTTTTCTTCCTTCCCTGGAAAATCAAAATTCAAATCAATCCTGAATTTATTTGAGGTGGCCTTAATTACTCCTCACTCAGAGGGTGTGGCCTGACCGTCATCTCCAAGCCTTTTAGTCATTAGCATTAATCAAACCTATGCCCAAACATGTCAGATCTTTCTGCATGACGACATCCCAAGTCAGTTTCGGTCTTCCCTTGCCTTTCTTTCCTTCTATTACCGGTACAAATTTTCCTACTTTGCTAATCAGCCAGAGCTGTGTTCAACATGACCTGGCCATCTGAGTCTTCATTTAAGAAGCACACTTATAATCAATATCTATGATACATAATTTCTCGAGAAGGCTCTCCCAACTGGTACATGTACACCTCACTGTGATGATTTGGGTCTGTCATTTCTTCTCAGGCGATTTACAGTACGGGAGGATCATGCTGCCCATGTCATAGACCCATGAAGCATAGCGATGCATAGACGGTTGAATAGACGCTTAGTAACCTTCTCTAAATACTTTTACCAACGAGTCATGTTGTACAAATCCAAAATAAGTTTCCTCAACACCCAACAGTTGTCTATCAATATAAAATGTATATAGATTATCCATGCAACAGTCACATAGACTCATAACCTAACCGCAATATGTTTTAGTAGGGAATCTGATTTTTCTGACCCTTTCCAACCATATTAAACATTTCTGAAAGGAAATATGTGTTACAAAGCTTTTATTCCTTTGAAAGCTCTAATAACTTTTCTATCAGAGCTAAAACCTTACATTTGCGTCAGAGCCAGAATTCAAATAAATCCAATTCCTCAAATAAATGAATATGCTGTAATTATATATTTTAGTTGTCACAATCTTTGAAAGAAAATCCATTAACAGAAATTAAGGTAAAACTACCATTCTATTGACAGCTACTGTAAGAAAATGATTTGTGGTTATTTCAGAACCATTGCTTAGAAATAACTACTTTTAAAATATTGTTAATTTTGAAATATAGTGGCAAATCCAAATATATACCTGGAGTGAGGGTCTCAAGTATGTATTATGGATAGCAGGGAATTCTTATTCACGTCCTGCATTCATCCCAAAAGCTTTGAGAAACTGCAATGACAGTGAGTCATATCCAGGATTTCATGGAAAGTTGGGGGGGACTTGTTGACTATTTGCATTAAACATCATGCTGTTCATGGCTAAAATATAACCAGACTGTCATTGGTACTATTGTAAGACTGTCTTAATAACATCATCACTGATATATCATGTGTCTTGTGTTGTTTGCAGCAGACTACATGTAGCAATAAGTAATGTATCGGTTTATTATCCGTTTATAACCAAACCTAAGAGTGTTATATCATTTGGAGACACCTTTGAGCAGCAGTCATTTTTCACCATATGTGAGTGCATTGTGTTAATGCTTATGGCATTCTGCGCCTAGCTTATCAACCAACCAAACTTTTAGGGGATGTGTATCATCATGGTATCATGGATATACATGTATTTGTATGAATTATCATATAAAAGCTTCATTCAGCACAATGATCTGTAAATGTTAGGCAAATCCATAAAAATTATATTATATTGACTTCCAAGTAAAATTGTTGGCCTTTTAAGTGAATGTTTAGAGGTCTATCAGGAAAATCAAAATTAATATCCTTTGATTCAATGGACAGAAGTTAAAAGGATTGCATGTATTGAAATCATCTAGGAAATCTTGATGTGATGAAAATCAATGTACGTGTCATGCAATGAATGAAAGCCTTGATCTTTTCTTTATACAGTTTGACTTCAATTTATTGCATAATTCATATGGATTGGCATGGCCAGTGTGGAATTGAGATAAATTGACTGTCCAGGACTGAATTCAAAGTCAACAGATTGAAAAGACATAAGACGCTGATTAAACATGCGACACTATCATGCGAATCAATAACTTCATCTTGTAGTGATTACCAAATAATATTAAAACCACAATGGATTGCTTGCTTTTTTAACATCTTCAACATTGTGACTTACAATCATGACTTCGTGGATGAGACATATATTCCATCGCCCGTTACACGAATATGATTTCAATGTGGCCAAAGATGGATGATTGCTTCACTTTTCTATAACATCCAACATGCATACGACATCAATGTAGTCATACTTTGTGCTGTGTTGAATGACTAAATAAGAAATATGGCTAACAACAACATAAACCTGAACAGTCTGCAGCTGGACGGAGTGAAGGAGATGGTGGAGGAGCGGTTCTACCCCTTTGTCGAGCAGATCTTTGGCATGTTTGGACTCCAAGGGTAAGCTACTCTATCTAACACTCACTGCATTGCTAGTCTCTGTTGATGAATACAGTAGCATTTACTGCTACAAAAGAGTCAGTCAAATTTACACTAACTCTTAGGTCACACTGGCAGATCCAGGTTTTTGGAAAAAAAGGGGGGGTCAAAACCCTCATGGAAATGAAATGTTTTTGTGAAAAGGGAGGGGGGAGATATCATGGCTCATGCACCCCCCCCCTCCACCACCACCACAAACCACAAATCATCACCAATGGATTATTTAGGCAACAGTACTGATTATGGCAGAAGGATACAGTATCGTAACGAAATTAGAGGAATCGGCGTAAGGAAACTTAATAATTCGCAACAATTCGAAACAAAGTTACAGCTATCACGGTTTTCTTGGAACTGCTCAATCACTGAAACTATGACACTTACGATTATCAAAATAAACAGAAAAAAACGTAATAATCAGAATAATTTCTTACACTTCCTGTGAATGGCTGCCATATTTCGCTCATAAATAGTCGGATTTGTTCGGCCGTTCTCGTTTATTCCCATCACAAAGTGAAATCGGAAGGGCGGACGCCATACGACCAATGAAATGAAAATCTCTCAAAATGTCAGCGTGGTTTTGAACTTTTAGAAATATTCTTTTTATTACAGGAACATCCATAAAATGCGTAATATAAGGGGACAATTGGAATAAACATAACTTCAGGCGAGTTATGTGAAAGCCGTAATTTGCGGAAGCTACAGAACGTTTTTACGTTTGTAATAGACACAACAATAAGAAGTAATGAGAAAAAATCATAAGGAATCGTAATGTAATCCTCGAAAATTTTCTTCTGTATCCTACTGACAGAATCAGTACTGTATATTGGCTTAAAAGATTGTTTTACAGCTGAAATACTTTTTGAAAACTAATATAGGCTTAAAGTGGCAGCTGTGGGCTGTTGTTATATCATGTTCTACATGTACATTATTGTTTTCAATAAAGTTTAGTAGCACAACACAATTAAATTCAAAGGAAGAAAGTTGCGAAAGTTATAAGAAAAAGATTATCGTGTTGTAAAGGACTGCTCGCAACACCGACCTTCTTTCAGGCACATGGCCTATGGAGTAATTGTGTTAACCTTGACTTTGACATTACACCTGTTCTAAAATAGGCTTCATTGGCATCTATTCAATCTGACAATCGAATTTACAATACTGATGAGCACTTGATGCTATTTCATTTATGAAACTTCTAATTTAATTAATGGAAGTACTATACATGTACTATGCATGTTAATATACATAGATATATTGTTACATTTAGTGTATGTATTGGCAGTGAGGATGCTTTCGCCAAGTTTGTAGAGCTCCATCACACAGCCGTTGTTAGGACATAAATCGTAGACCATGATCTAGGTGTAATACGACCAAATAATGAACAGTAAAGTTGTCGCTTGTACACTCAACTAGCCATCACAAGAGCAAGACCATTTTCTGCATAATTTCTCATCTGTGTGTTTTGATGATGATATATAGTGTGCAATTACCGGATGACGCGAGCACATCCCAACGTCTCTCTCCGCACCATGACACCACAAACAAGAAGTGAAGCTTTTTGTGGGGGCAGACGCTAAAGGCCAATTTCTTTTAGAGAACTTTTAATGCTGTCGTGTCTGTTTGTTGGGAAAATCGGGTCACTTTGCCATTGAGATTCAATAGGGAGTGCGCACTTGTGAAGTTTATTGTGGAAACGAAAATGAGCCATTTAGATTCATTTGAATGCCACATTGTGTTTCAGATATTAAATTGCATATTTTTGCGTGTCAGTCATTGAGTCCATTTGATGTGGTACCATACTAACAATGTCATTTTTAAAAAAAATATTGTACTATTCACATCCAAATTTGATGTCACCTCAGCAGTGGCAGACTTTTCTTGTAATATTTATTGTACATGTATAGCAGCCATCAAAACTAATGATATCATATAACCGGACAGTATAGCGAGCAACTGGTTGTAATTAACAATAAATTCTGACTACAATCCTGCTGAGCTTTTTTGTAATATTATCGGACACTGAGTCATTAGTATGTTGAGTATGTTATATCACAGAAAGTATCATTTCAAACATGCTTTTTTAGCACTAATTGTCATGATTTATTGGTGTATATTATGCACCAATTAGCTTTCTTCATGAGTTGGGATTCATATGGGTTTAACATCTAGTTATGCTATACGTGGTAGCTTGATGTTAATCCAAACATCAGTTGCAGACAAAGTACATTATCGTTTACAATTCTTACAAGACCCAATGTTCATGTACTCCTAAAATGGAAATCGTCCCATTTTGGTGTCCTCTGTTACAATCAATCAATGTAAGTGTAAGTGCCTGCTAATGTAAATGCCCAGCCCTGCATACACAAGTAACATTCAATTAAGCTTTTATATGGATGTTCAGATATCTCTCAACATATCGATACAAAGTCCATGGGCTTTATCTCCAATACACAGTAAAACTTCCATTCTATCATTCCGTGCAAAAATCACCGCCAATAACCCACTATGATTGGTCGAGCGGCATGTTAAATTATGCGATTTACACGTTGCTAATGATGGACTGCACGTTGCTAAGGACTTGAACGCGCGCGCACACGAGGAAATCAGCACAAGTAAATATTTTGACACCTCTTCCGATTTCCAATTAATATTTGACAAACTTATAGTTGTTGGATTTATTATTTCCTGGTGTCAAATCAATCGCATATTGGTCGTTCATCATTCACAAATGTTTTTATAGTGGATAATTTCGAAACTACGCTAAATTCAAAGGTTTTAACTGAATACCAGTCTCACATTGCATGGTCAAACTGGCAATGAGACAGTTATGATATGATTTATTTTAAAAATAAAAACGAAACAGACACTTGTTTAGCTGGATTTTAGTCATGATAGAATGGTATTTGACCCCTCGATTGTCGTGTCAATCTTGAAATTGACACTCCAATCTCATGGTCAAATCCTACAGTTGAGACCACCTCTTTGTTAAGACCACCTCTATAATAAGACCACTTCTCATGGCTCCAAACCTTCATACAGCTAGCAAAATGAACCTCTGTATAGAGACCACCTCTCTAGTGAGATCCTAACACTGGCTTCAAAGGTGGTTCTAATAAAGAGGTTCTACTGTATAGTGAAATGCATGTATTGCAAAGGTTCAAGGTTTTCTAGCCTGCCGTTCTATATGCGAAAGGAAACAATAAAAAGGTTAATCAGTTGAAGGACTGTGGGAGTGCCTCTTAATGCAGTAACATTTGTAGTTGCTCTTCTGATCCCCAGAGGGTGGAATTTTGACTGTTTCCTTGTCCTAGAAGGAGTTTTATAGACACACATGACATATACAGTTAGGTCTTTGCTTTGTGTTTTACACACGTTTTTCGCAACAGATGTGGATATCAGTCCTGCACCAATCTAGGTACTACCAATGACACCACTTAGAAATGTTTTGTGACCTATATGGTGTTTTAGAAGATTTATGAAAACCCTAATTAAAGTAAAATCAGCTTGCAACAGACTAATTACATTAAACTTAAATAGTATGTTTCCACAATGACCGAACACCATAACTGTGTAAAGACCACCCATTTGATGTAGTTTATGAAATGTCTTCGTTTTCAAAAAACATGGTTTATTAACACCCAAGTAAAGTGAAAAAAAACCCGCTCAGATCTTAACATCATCCATCTATAAATTTTACACTTATATATAGGGCAATGCCCTTCTTAGCTTCCATGGAAGGACCTGAGATCTTGCTCCTCTGTGGTTGCAGCAGAACAGTGATTAGTCCTCAGGGAAATCCTGTAATGTGATTGGCAACCTATGTGTCTAATATATTGACCTAGAATACCGCAAGAACAAATGGCCCATTTAACGCTCAATAAATGTTTGGACAGCACCTGGACAGCACCTGCGGCAATAGAATATTTTTTTCATATCTCATTAAGGTAATTGTAATGATCAAAACTATCATGCAGAAAGTAACAACATGTTTTTACTTCAATATTCTCATGACTTACGAGGTATCCCATAAACTTATTATCCTGTCTCTCTCAATCTATGTTGAATGGCTTCAAGGAGGGACGTAAACTATAGCTGATATACAATATGCACAGGGCATGTCCAAGTGTAGACGGACACATGTAGGTCTATCGCAGTATTAGCTTCATTATATGTTCTGTTTTGTGGTTGTGTTATGACCAGCAGCACCTTTACATGTAACATCTTCCGTCTTGCAGATAATTATGTTTGCAAACCTTAAAAGTCCCAGAAGGGTTGCATTCTTCTGTTAACATCACTGGCAGCTCGAGGGAAAGCAGACAGTGTGTGTGCCCCAAATGACATTGTTTCATGTTTTGTTTTGAATCTCAGTGAGGTTTTATTTCGATGTTCATGTATGAAACCCATGAAATTAAACAGTTTTGCACCTCCACCCCCAAACCACCTCCACTCCCGCACCATCACAACATTTTCTGAAAACTTGCAGTGAACATCATGTAAATACATTTCTGTCTCGTTCTCTTGCTCTACTTTTTATTTCAGTCTCTCAAATTCTGTTTTATTTTCTGGTTCTTATTATCTATTTGCACAGAGCATGTCCAAATGCAGAAGGACAAGTGAGGTGTGCCATGAATCTGCAAACATTTTCAGTGTCTGGCCATGTGATGTGCTCTCAAGTCATTTTTGCATTCTTTTAAATATAGCTGAAAGCTGCGTGATACATGTGACCATTCTCTTTTTTATTAAATGGGCTATCATTTCTGTTTTAAATTTATCAAGTATTTCACCTATAGAAATGTGCAGGTTCATAAAAAGACTTGTTTCGTAAGTTCAACATACTATATCTATTATATTAAGACCACCATGAATTCTGGTATCAAGTGGTCTCAATAGAGAGGTGGTCTATGCATGTTTGTGGCTATTTTTTAAGATTTGGATCCTTACGAAATGGTGTGATTATAAAGATGGTTCTACTGTAATCTCACAAACCTTTACATTGGTGTAGATTTAGATTTATAATTCCGTGTGGTGTATTCACAGTGATAATTTTTGTAGTTGTCTGCTATGCTGCCTGCTCCTTTCCCGTAACAACCAAGACTGTAATATATAACGTTACATCTCCCCACCAATATGACCAGCGGGATTTCAAACGTCTTATTGATGCTTTATAAATCTGCAGCTAACACAACTCAATCTATAAAACATACAGCCCTGTACACACATTGTGGGGTTGTAAACCGGATTATGCATAGCCTTTGCAGCGGACAATTGCCTTTGATATTGGCTTATATTGTCTTGATGTTATATGCCGTCTGATTTTTACGCATTACAACAGATCATCTCCTCAGAAGTGCCATGTTCATATAGGGACCTTATATCTTCATCGTAGCATATTTTTGTCGTTTGATGTCCCATTCAAACCATTTGAATTTGATTCCGTCAACGTACCACTCATCAACAAACTATTGGTTCCACTTCTTCTAAAAATATCTTCATAATGGAAAGCTTGAGGTTTCAAGTCCTGCAATCCGCATTGAAAAATGGGTAGAGAATTGACTACCACATATACAAAAGCTAAGTCTATGGTTATCAAATGTCAAATATATTTCTAATTCTCTCTTGGTTCTCTTGGGTGCCAAATATAATGGTTGCTTAACACTTGGATTAGGATAAAAACTTAATGTTTGAAAGTGCTTACACTGCCTTATTCACAAATGTGAGCTACTTCTGTAGAAGAGTGACTTATAAAATGTTGCCTGTGGCCGAATGGAGAGGTACATGGACTTGTGACTAGAAAGTTATGAGGTTAGATACCCCGTGTGAAATGCTGATATTGAAGGATCTCTTTATTTGTTTAATTAGAAATAATTTGCAATCCACTTTAAAAGTTCATAATCTAATATTGTTTTTAACTATAGTACATTGAACTTCGATTTTCAGCAAAAGCTCACCTGAAATTCTTGGTCTTTCTCGTGACTTTTTTCCCACAGTGCCTAGTCATCACGAAATTATGGTGTGATGAAGTCGGACCCCATGATGTTGTCATAGATAGCAGGGAGTTATTGCACTGCCACATTTGCATTCAAATCTGATCTGAGGCTCCTGATTTAGATCTGCAGGAGCAGGATCAGGATCCCCATGATCTCGTGATAACTAGGCACTATGGGGAAAAGTTCATGACAATGAGGTGAGCTTTTGCTAGACATTATATCATTATATTAGTTTAAAACAAGATTATGAATGAAAACTTGAACAAGTGAACATCCAACATAAAACTAAAGTTCATATAAGGATATGAAATAAAACTAAAGTTGGTGATCTTGTGTAAATCAATTTCTTCCCTGGGTCAAAGATACAGTGATGACATGACGGTAATGGATGTCCTGTAGCTGGATTCATCACACGTTTTAACAGTCGAGAGAGCACAGTAACTAGTGCTGTGTTACGTGATGTGGCTGGGTGGGCAGGTCAGCATGTGAGTGATTAACCATTAGCATATGGGGCAAGCACAGAGTAGGAAGACTTCTTGGTGTAACTGTATTTGGTATAAAAAATCTTGATATTAAGCATCCTTTACTTATACAGGTACCGATGGGGGATTTGTGGGAATCACTCTCACTCACTCACAAAGCATGAAAGAACTTTAATAAAGTTAAATCTAGTGAACGTATGACTTTTTTTATAAAACTTAAAAATTAGCAATCAATGATTCATGAAGATGACTTTTATTTAAATTGGATATATTGATTGAACATCGTGTTACCTATAATTTTTAGAGGCCAATGAAGTATGCAATAGTGTCAGTTAGTTATTACAGAATCCGTTACAAATTCAGTTCATGATATTTACATGACTCTGAAAATTTTGTGGAAAATAAGATATGTCAGAATTTATGGACGTAAAAAATTATAGATCACGTCGTCTCCTGTCAGATTTCAGATTAATTTAAAGTTGACAAATAATGTATAGCGAGATAAATATATCAAGAATATGTTGTAAACAAAAGGAAGGAAGATTTCATCAATGTAGTAAAGCGCTCGCTCCTAACTCACTCACTCACTCACTCACTCACTCATGTTCTTTGAAATCTTTTAAGGGTTTCGATAATAAGTATATGAAACACCCATGATGACTATCTCAGTGCACAAAGACAGTAATTCGAAGATTTCCTTGAATATGATCTTGAGTATAATTGGGTAGTTTAGCCCTAACAGTGTCTATAACACTAAAATTCTGAATTCATTTGCTTAAAACACATTCAGGGTTCCAAGGAAATCACTAACTGTTATATGCATCTGTAAACTAGTAATTAATCAGCCTGTACAAGTTAGAACCAGTTTAGGTAATTAGTTTAATCATACAATGACAGTTGTGCAGAGACAGATGCTTCACTTCCTACAGTTTCTGGCTGTGTAGACAGCAGGGCCATTACCACAGTGTGCTATCATTGGGCTTTCATTACTTCTCATTGACATTAATTGTGACGTGTTGGGCTGGCCGGAACTAGACACAGGAGCATTTAGTCCTGCTGTGTGTGCTTGTTAAATGCTGTGTCCACGAAATGAACTGTTAGATAGCTGATTGGAAATGGATGAAATTTTAAGACTTGTCAGATAACGGCTATTTTGTTTTTCCTGTGAATTTTAAAATCATAAGAATTAAATTCAAATGTAAGTTAGTGGCATTAGGTTTATTCGTACCAGAGTCATGTACATTTTAGTAGCTCAAATGCATTAGAGGTACTTAAATGTATCTGGTATTGTAAGAATTATGTCGTAAGCTTTCGTTCAATTGCACTGATACACATAACAATCATACCAGGGGCACTGTGAGCAATGAGCAAGTGGCATTAAAGCCACGTTTTGTTTCGCCCAAGGGCTTGAGATACTTTATATGAATGTTTATTGCTTACTAAAAGTTTGCAATCCTGTGGACATTTAGTTGAATATTATCTGCTTTTTATTAAGGTAGATGGAGAACTTATACCTATTAAACTTTTTAAGTATTCTACACCCTCTTGGAATTGCATCTACTTGAACAAGCAAATCATACAGCTTGAACATTTCTGACATCAGTTGATCCATTATAAATCCAGATTTGCCTGTACCATACAGTCCATTTGACTCTGAGTACACTTTGCCTCACACTACCCCTCTCCAATATGTCTTCATAAAGATAACACGTGTGTCAAACATAATCCCCTCTGACCAATTTTTTTACTCCAGCAACCACTAACCTTGGTGAACAACGCATTTCTGTAAAGGGGCTTTCCTCTAAATATTTACATGCTCAGGGAAGCTTAATCCATTTAATTCAGAAGAATAGCCTTAAGACGATCACTAACCAAACAAGCCATTTCTATAAAGACCCTCATCTCCCCAAGTGGCACTTCCGTCTAACTAGCGTCTCCACGTGTCACAATGTAGACCATAATTGACAACCCTCGGTCCTTTGATGCTGGGATTTGGGTTGACCGTAAAAATCCTATGATGATCTGCGTGGGGCAGTTCTGGTGTAATTTTTATGATCTTTCACCCACAAGATGTAATGAATCTATCGCGAGTGTCCTTGTGTTTAATTTCTGTCAGCTAGAGCAAGATTGTTTACATTGGACCGAGTCTTAATGGCTGTAATGTCCTGTTTTTCAGATGAGATCTTAGTGTATTACAATGTATCTTTGGTAGCAGTTACAAATGGAGAGTGTTCATCAATATATGACCATGCTACTGAGAGATATTGTCCTGGTCCGAGCAATGAAGGCAGATCTAGCAATCATGTTTGAATGCCATTTTTAAAGTCCTTATGTAGTCTAAGAAGTCAATTAAAATAAAATGCATGTTGAATAAGCCATGCATTAACTCTCACTGTACCAAGTTTGTGGTAGAAGTCCAGAACCCAGGATATGTTTATTATATTTACTTTGCTTGGAAATTTGTATATATGTTATGATTTTTTTCCAGATTTAACTTATCCATTTTTTTAACAAAGCTGTCTACATTCAAGTGAAACTTCACTATGAATGAAACTAAACGAAATAATCAAATGTTTTAGACTTTTTTGTACTTTTAATATACTATTTAACAAAATTTGCTTTAAAATTGCCATGTCATCTATGACCTCACAGTCAATGCAATCTTTTTGATAAATCAGTGTATTTACCAAATCGTTGCTCTCTGTAGACAGCGAAAGTGACGGAGATTTATTTTTGTGTCGTTCGTTTATTGTATCATCAAAGCGGAAAATGAGCTTTTATAGTCACTCTTGTCATTCGGTACGAGGGTCATTACAAGCTAACGAATAAGATGTGATATTGCGGATATTGGCCGACAGTCTCCTCTACTAAATTATTATTAATCTTTGCCCTCTTTTATTATGAGCAATGACATTTTTTGTGAAACTTGTTTGATCTTGCTCTTGATTTATGAATTTATGGGTATTATGATGCAATTCTCAAATCTGTTGCTATATTGGTCTTGTAAACCAAAATATCGATATGATTGTAATTGTATATATAAAAAATTACAGATTGATGGCTGAATTCATCATGCACTCATTGGGTTCTATTGCGCTGAGAGGTATTGAGCAATTTCTCTCTCCATACGCTTACAACAATTCATTGTTCTACATTTCAGCAAAAGTGAAAGCAAAATTTCAAGATTGCATAATGGCTGAAATCGTGTAACCATTGTTGTCATGGAATTCAGTGCACTTTTTCAGGTTTCGGTTCTACAAATCAATTTATTAGAAGCCCGTGTGCGGTAGAAATCTTCCTAATTGTCCGTACGTTGTCTGTGTCTCCGTTGGGACCTGCTCATCATTGGCTAATGAATGACATACAATTTGTGATGGAAATAAGGTGATTTTTCTGCCTGAGTGTACAAGACTCATTCTATTTTAGTCATTTGCAAGTTACGATTCACTGATTTTCTGAAACGACTCTTGCAAAATTCGCTCATATTATTGGATGACTGCCCGACATTGTAGTCTGCATATGGCTTGCATTGAAAATTAATAGGCAAATCCATGTGGGGACTCTGGAGGGGCACGCGCCCCACCCCCCACCCTTTTCCCACCAATATACTTAATTTTCATAGGGTTTTTGGCATGTCCGCCATTGATCACGCATACGAAACCCTTGAAATCCATTTAATATAAGTGCGCCCCCCTTTTCTGAAAACCTGGATCTGCCGGTGAAATTGATCATGATTCTACCACTTGCGCTATTATCCTCAAAATATAGAGTGTGAATGATCTTCATAGAACCAAAAGATGCTGTACATAAATTTGGTTATGGAGAATCTTAATGCTGAAAGTAGTTTGTAGATAGACTGATAGCTATTATAAGGGTAGATACGTAGAATGTAGACCTTTGCTCTTCATTTCTGTTGACACATGCAAAGAGCTTTTTGACACTCAAATCTAAATCTATGTTCTCAACATGTAATAGTTTGTATGCCAAGGTCACAATATGTGAATTTTGGGTCTCCAAGAATAAAAACGTAATTCCAACTTACCAAGTCCCTATAATGTGATATAATTCTCGAACAATATTCTTTCCCGTGTAACCTTATAGTGTAACCCTATCTTAGTTTTTAATGAAATACATGTACATGCTACAAATGGATTCTAGATATACATATCAGTGATAATTATTATCACTCAGTTTTATAGTTGGTGCATGTAGACAGTTTGACTGAAGCATCATCAGTAATATTGAAATAAAAGTTCCTACTGTATTGTATTAACCATGGTTTTTCGCACAAGACCCATTAGGGATGATGTACATTTTGTCACCCTCCGCAAAAGCTGAACAACATTCTCTTTTTTCTTGACCCCAAAATATTTTTGAATATGTCTGAAAGTTCATGACCAAGCCGGACATTTTGACAGATTTTTGTTTTTGTAAGTGGGTGTCTCTACTAGGTCTGCACTTTTTAACTAACCAGCAGTGTCGTGTGTCAAAATATCACAAGAACCCCTGAACAAATCTGAATATTTATGAGCAAAAAAGTATCAAAGATAGATGCCAATGTGCGAAAATGTGAAAATATTCTGATTTTTGTGGTTTTTCTGTTTATTTTGTTAACCGTAAGTGTCGTAGTTTCAGTGATTGAGCAGTCCAAGAAAATCATGATGGCCGTAACTTTGTTTCGAATGCATGTTCCTCTAATTTCATTTTGTTTCTGTATCCTTCTGAGCCAGTCAGTACTGTATGTAATAGATAGTTTGTTTTAGACTATGGCTCAGGTGTTTTGTATTAAGGTGATAAATATTCCACTTCTAAAATGGCAGATGAGAAATGAAATTTTGATATCAATGATTTTGTTTTTCGTATATTTCATTGCCATATTGTAGAGAGTCCCTTTTATTTCATATTGACTTTTGTTACAACTCATTATAACCTAACCTTTTCAACTCTGTGTTAAGTTTAAAACTATTTCAAATGCACATGTGCTTTTGATTGAAAATTTGTCAATTAAGATGGGGGAGGGACGTTTAAATGGTCTGGATTTGTATATTGGTTTGTTTGTACTCCGCAGCCATCAATTTCTGATGCTTATAGCTGATGCTTATATGCTTGGCATTCTTTACATGAGGAGGCCTTGGATAGTTATGTGTACGATATATAGCATATACGGATACAATGAGGTTTATTTAATTAAAATTTAATTATTAGTGGTGTAATTTTATGAAGGCCTACCAGCTTTTAGAGCGTTCTTATTCCAGATTGGTTCTATACTCTGGTTTACAGTACTGATACCGTAGTGAGGATACAGAAGAAAAATTTCGAGAATTACGCTACGATTTCTTATGTTTTTTTCCTATTTCTTCTCATTGTTGCGACTATTACAAACGTAAAAAAGTTCTGTAGCTTCTGCAAATTACAGCTTTCTTCATATTTGCCTGAAGTTACGTTTATTCCGATTGTTCCCCTTATATTACACATTTTACGGAGGTTCCCGTAATAAAATGAATATTTCTAAAAGTTCAAATTCATGCCCACATTTTGACAGATTCTCGTTTCATTGGGTGTCTGTACGGCGTCCGCACTTCCGCTTTCACTTTGTGGCAGGAATAAATCAGAGCGGTCGAACAAATCTGAATATTTATGAGCGAAAGATAGGCGCCATTGTGTGGAAGTGTAAGAATTTATTCTGATTATTACGTTTTTTCTGTTTATTTCGATAATCGTAAGTATTGTAATTTCGGTGACTGAGCAGTTCCAAGAAAATCTTAATAGCCGTAATTTTGTTACGAATTGTTACGAATTATTACGTTTTCTTACGCGGATTCCTCTAATTTCGCTTACGATTCTGTATCCTTCTTACGATATCAGTACTGTATACCATTAATTGGATCAGGTGATCTGCATGTTACCCATCTATAGGTCACATAGTTTGAGCTTTAAATGTGCTTGGATTTGGTTGGTCATTTGAAAATGGTGACCATTAGGAGCCTATTTCACACAGACCAAATTGTCCATATTTGGTTCTACTGACTTTTAACTGAAATTGCGCAGAGCAGCTGAGTGCATTGTGTTAATGTTTTGCTATTTTCAAAAATATGAACTGTTTAGTTTACATATATAGAATATACGTGCATTGATAAATGAAAAAGAACCAATGTGTTTTGTAACTTCTTGTGAAGCTAATTTGTTGTCTTAACATATAGATTGAATTGAAATTTGTTCATTTTGTTAAAATCTGAATTTTGTAAAGGCTAAATGGGAGAAATCCCATAACAATTATAGTACCAATAAAATTCCTAATAAAATCAGTGAAATGTGTGATTTGAATATAATGGAGGAAGATTGGACCAGAAAACGACTGTCACCAAGTGGTGTTTAACCATAGGAATGCAATCTTGTATTCAGTCATCTAACTTAGTTTGTATAATAAAAGAAAATTTATTGTAGTTTTTATTAGTCTTTTAAGTATCATCAGGTTCAGTTGATACATGTATAGTAAAATAGAAGATTGTCTTCAGCTATGTCGATATAGTGGTAGGAAAATGCTTGCTATAGAGAACTGAGAGGGATGCTTAGAATGAAGTTTACTAGTCAAGATTTCAAATCCAGGTAAAGTCAACACAATAAAGTTATGGTTACATTGCCTGTAAGTACTACTACTGCACTATTACATCTGAAGGTCTATTTGTCAACTGTGCGGGTTTCCCAGATTCTGGGGGTAGGCAGGAGGCTAACAAAGCACTAGCAAATTGTACATGACAGAAAGTGACTCATTATTGTATGTATAATTTCAATGTTAAATAAAATTCATAATACATTACACAGTCTAATCTACTCATGAATTATGTACGACCATGTAATATGGCGTAAACTTTGTGGTTCCAAGTTTTGAAACTGAATCATGCACATTGTTACACAGATCCAGTGCGCATTTGAGTACAGCTATGCAGGTTCCACATGAGAAAAACTAGTAAAATAGATAGATCAGATAGATCTCTGGTGCATCACGCTACACTTCTATAACTATGACTATCTCTTTCATGACTAATTATTACAGTTCACACCTTGAAGAGAGTATAAAACGTTATCCAAAGTTAGACAAAATTTCAAGTTATTAGTATTCGGCTTTGACAAAACAAAATTCAAGATGGATGGGTCCAACTGTATTTGTATTTGATTACTGATCTCACTTTTGTACATCTACTAGTATGTAGTGCAGCTTCATCAAAAACATTTTCATAGTCATGGTCTTTTCTACCTAATGTAATTTCAATGTAACTGCTTGTGGGTCTAGTGGTATTGATGAAGACGAATCAAAGTGCTACCTACAGGTGATAAAATGACGTACATGCCCAAATGGAGATACAGTAGAACCTCTCTATGAGGACTTGCCTCATGTTGTCTCATTGTAGAAGTGGTCTCTGTGTGGTGGTTAATGTTGGTCTCTTAATAAAGGTTTGGGACTAATGCGAGAAATGATCTTATTGTAAAAGCGATCTCAATTATATTGAGGTGGTCTGAGAGTTTCTACTGTGAAGATATGAGCAAACGCAACTTGCTCCAAAACTCAATCATTAGATTTTAGTGAAAGAGTAGAGATAACAGTTTTAGTTTCATATTTATGAATATGCATGTACCTTTATGCGATTAATGGACTTAAAATTGCATAAATTTGAAGGTATGAACATGTAGGAATTGTAATATAAACAGCTTAACTTCGAAGCTATAAAACACCATTGTAATGTAAATGCGCTCTATTTACAGTCGCAATTCACTGCTATTATGTATTAGCAACTTTACATTCACACCAGGTCATTGGCATCCTTGGCACACTATCGTTCTCAACTCCCTTGGGAGGATACAGCATATAAATTCATATCATTGATTGCTGAGTTTTGATTTAAACGCAGTCGAAATCTCCACTGACTCATCAATCTGTGCCCCAAGTTGTAAAGCAAATGCCAAACGTGAAAAATCTACACAAACATTTTGTCATCATCAGAACTGGACCATGATATAAATGTCACCGCTTACAAGTGTAAAGCTCCATGGGTGGAGAGTTGTTAATATTCGTGAGTGCCTGCTGCAAAAATGAAGTGCTTATTAAATACTCAGTGTTATTTAATGGTGCTCACAACATACAGCATTGTGACAAGCAATCCAAGTGGAGTGCTGCCCTCATAACTTTGTGATTATGACGTCCATATTAGGGGGGAAAAGATGGATATTGGAAAAAAAACAGCATTTAGATATGTACTATTTGTGGGAGTGTCCTGAGGAAGGACATGCTTATGAGTCAAACTTATTGTATATCAAGCACAGTAGAACATCCAATTAGGGCACCTCTATTGAGATCACCTCTGTGATGAGACCATTTCTGAGGGTCTTATTAAGTGCCATAAAGGGACCATCTCTTTATCAGTCTCTTAGTCGTCTTATCAGAAAGCTTCTACTGTTATCTACATAATCTTATTGTTGTTTATATACTCATATATTGCTTAACAATTTTGATAGCTATTGCCTTGCTGCTTTGAACTGCCATATAATCAGATCCAAATCTTGCTAGACTGCTGAATAAGCTCACAAGGTTTTACCAGAGCTGCCTGCTCTTATCACCACGAATAAAGAATCACGGATAATTAGTATTTTTTTCAGCAATGAACTTCAAGGTGTTTTTTAACATAGAGAAGGGACAAACCTACACAGGTACTACAGTTGCTTCCATCAATGTGTAAATTTTTCATTTGATAAGACACTCACTCCTTAAAAACCGATTCTTACATGTATAAGATAATTTCTTAAACATAATTGTTAACGAATAGGCTGTTTGAAAAGAAACTTCAAAAGAACTTAAAAGCTCTCAAGGTATTGCTTTAGAATCGTGTTCAATAACAGCGATTAAAGTTGTCATTGATGTGTCATATTTGACCAGATGAATATTCAACTTAATCAAGTTTGTGTGAATGTGTGACTGTCTTTGTACGATACATCGTTAC
The DNA here is from genome assembly GCA_019095985.1 of Streblospio benedicti. NCBI lineage: Eukaryota > Metazoa > Annelida > Polychaeta > Spionida > Spionidae > Streblospio > Streblospio benedicti. The sequence continues at coordinate 56,963,594 of CM032666.1, read as the reverse complement.
GCTGTCAGGAGTGTATCCCATGCAAAAGTCCTCAGATTTAGACCTTAAATGGGTGACATTTCTGCTTCCATTGAGTAGATAATCCGTGAAAACGGCAGTTTTCTAGGCTAATAGTAGAGGCATTCATCATCAAGCCGGAGAGACTTCATTAACTAAAGATGCAGATCGTTCACGTCACGTTCCTTTATGATGTGGCGACTGTCATTATCGGTGGATTTATTTTCGCCTAGATGATTTTTACTCTGATGTTAATGGTTGTTCATTCATTTTAGTTGCTGGTGGAAGATACAGTGTTAGTAGGCAATTGCAAAAGTTTTTAGTCAAATAGTTTAATAGAAGATGCATACCGTAAATAGCTGAACAATGGCCTGTATTTGAATAGGCATCAGATTTTCACAAAAATCTCTTTTTCATGGCGTTCATGTAAAAAGCTGCACTTTCTTTCATGGCTGTTGGTTGTTCCTTGTAAAACACAACTGGAACGATGATGTCATGATGCTAGCAGCAGCCGTCTTTATTTTTTACTCATTCAAGACTGTCCTGATAGACTCCAAGTTTTATTAATCAGCAATTTATTGTAACTCAATTAAATTAGCATGGGTTTTGATTCACTTTTTGTCTTTCAAAGTCATTTTATTTTTTCTTATGCCATTTCGTAGTACCATGGGATTCAATAAAGATAAACTGTAAACTGAAATTACATCTGCTCTCTTGACATAATGAAAAGATCCTACCTCTGATTTATCCTGTATTGGTTATTGGCATGAACATCTGATTGGAAAACTAATTCAGAAAGCAAATTACAGAAGACATTTCCTTTTTCTTTTTACAAGATACATGTATGTTGCACTACAGTTATACATGTAGCAATGGACTTTTCATGACAATCATTTGATGTGTGGTCTCTTTTTATATGAATAATTATGTTAATTTGACAGTTTTACAATGCAATACTATTTTTTTAATACTGAGAAGGTGCATGTCATGTGCACCATGCCCATTTGGGTTAGTTTTCAAAAATTTTCATGTATAAAGTTTAATTGTTTCAAATCTCACAGACTCAGTGAAAAGCATTTCATTGCAACATCAGCCTAATTGGCAATAAAAACATTTGAATGTGAAACTGCTTGGTATTGATGTTTTCTATAATTTTAAAGAAGAATTCATGCAATCAATCAACTTAACATCTACACTACGTCATTTGCATCTTAATGTCACACTATATTGTCTTTTCACCTCCGTAGGGATCATACAGCACTTTGCAGACTCAGTGCAAACATGCTAATAGTCACATTAAGTGTACTTGCCAGACCTGCACCTATTTAAAATGCAGAGTGCACCTGGTAAGGGATGACTGCTCAGTGCCTACATTTAACTGCAAACACAACTTGGACTCAAACTCACGACCATCTGGTCCAAAGTCAACTTCCTCAGCTATGGAAGCACTCAGAACATTCATTTTAATGTGGTTTTTTGTTGTTGTAAATATAGTTCATACTCAAAAGTTGATACTTTTCATTGAAAAAACGTTGATATGATAACCTTGGTTTGGAAATAATCATATTCCATACAAATATCCCCAATACAAGACACTCACTTACAATAATCCTGAAAACGGACAGAAGACTACAATAGACAAAGACGCAAATAGACCGTAATAAATATTTTTAAATGCTACTTATCCTTGAAACTGTTATTGGAAAAGTGGCATCAATATGTACATAACCGTTCAATGGCCCAACAGGGATGAAGATTGAGATAAAAATGGACCAAGACATCCAGATTTGATCCGATGCAGTTAAAAAAGTAAAAAAATATTACCACTGGGTATTGATAGTATAGCCTTCAGAAATATACAATGATTTTATCATGTGTATGATGCTTTGATGGTGCGTGACTAGTCACAGAGTGCTAATAATTCAATTCCGTTTTTAAATTTTATTTATTTGAAATGAACTTGTAAACAGGATGATTTAAATGGATTAACAGTTGTCTATTGGTCACAATTCACTGGCTGTTTGTTATAAGAAATTGAATTAGTACTTTGAAATTAAACCAATTGAGGAGTGATAGTTTAGATGAGAATACACTGGTTTATTTTTGTCTAAGCATTCAAACTCTACTATTGATGAAAAATCTGATTGGTCTGTTTTAAGACTTCATATTTTGCTTTTCATTGGAGACCAGATGATTATCAATTATGCTAAAACTTTTAACTGGTACTTTCCTGAAAACTTCAGCATAATTTTCCATTTGCTCATATTTAATTTTGCATAGGTGGGATAACTTCAGTACAACAATGTCTGTTTGTTAGTTTCTTACTCAATAGTGATGTTAACTTTGTTGGTGGTGCTATCACTTCATTACAAACAGACTAATTATGACATTGTTTACCGAGAAACTGCTCTGGAAAAATTTGCTCTAGAATTTTTAAATTTAGGAAATATAAACCCATACTGCTACTATTCAAGATGTCTGGAACAATTGTAAGGCTATTACGAGATTTGGGGTGATTAAATGTTTTGGGATAAAAACTAAACTAAACTAAATGACAATTTTCACGATTAAACTAAATTGACGTGGGCAGATGTTATGAATAAATTAGATCAAACTAAATGATCACTTCATTAAACTAAACCAAATTTTCAAAATGAAGGATTTACATAATGAAATACAACATTTCTTGTTAACAATGAAAATCTACACTAGCATAACTATTTCAACTAGTTTCTAAATAGTTTTCAAATATAGAATATTAGATAACAATGCACACATCACATTGGTCAATAGATGTATATGGATTTATCATTATACATTATATTTTTTAAACCAATAAATATTCTACCACTTTCATTCAAATAGATCACATTATTCAAATTTTCAACTGGACACATTATGGAAATCAAATCATAGGTTGGGAATTTATATGTTAAAAACTATTGTTGATTTGCCGATTCATGGAAACTGACCTTGCCTTTTATTTTTGTTCAAAATCATCTCTATGTAGAATATTCCCTGAGGTGTAGCCTATTCGTGGAAATTGACCTTGTTTATTTTTTGAAAATACTATGTACAGTGAAAATGTAGGGTCAGCACAGGATGTCATTAACATGATTAATGCTACAACCACTGATCAAAAGTGCTCACAGAGCACAGGGTCGCTTGAATCACACAACTTCCATCAGCAAATGTTAATGATTTCCTGCTCTAAATGGCTCAACGTGTTTTGGCATTTCTTTTCAATCCATACTAATCATGATTAAAATAGAAATTTACGAATAAACTAGACTAAACTAAACTGATATTTTTTAATTTGTCAACTAACTAAAACTAAACTAAATTACGTAAATTTTGAATTAATTAATTAAAACTAATTTCGCCCCAACTCTGGCTATTACCTTAAGTTTCCTAGTAAATCTAATCAAATAATAACAAATCCTTTTGACAGTTTTTTTTTCAGGTAAGTGTTTGTTCATTATGAATGCGCAAATGGCAGTCACAAACTATCACAATTATATTACCAACATTTACAGGTGAGATTTGATCAGTTATTTGCCTACAAAACTATTGGTCATGACTACTTATATTATATACATGTATTTCTTATTCATTACTATTATATTTCTTGGCATCACTACATAGTCTCTCTGACAATGTCATGCTGTTGCGTGGCAAACTCTGTCATATGGGATGCATATATGGAAATCAAACAATCCTGAATTAAGCGTTGGCCATTTGGACTATATACATGTAGCAAAATTAATACAGCAAGTGCTGGGGTTAGTAACCGTTCGAACTTCGTAGCAGCATCATCTTCAAACTATGATTATGAAAGGTGTCATTCAAGAATATATGTGTATTAAGAATAGATTGAAACAAAAACGGTACCTTCCAACAAATAATGTTGTAGTTTTTTTGTAGTTACTGTGATCTGTATAGTAGTTGTGATTTGCTTTACTTTCCTATAACACTGGGAATCTCCCAAGGGTAGTGACTGGTAGACAGTCTACTTAGATTTGCTAGATTCTTTCGTTCTTTTGTATTGATTTCACTTATAACATTTTATCTCTAGATTTCATTCTAGTCATCTACAAATCACTTCCCTAATATTTCTACACCCACCATTGCAGTCTATGCCAAATCCGTCGGTCCTTCGTTACTGACCGATAACTTTGACTCTTGTATACATGCTAATGGTCGGTCCTGATGTCTAAGTCAATTTCTAGACATCTACAAAATAGGGGAGAAAAATAGCTTTTTAAATATCTTCATGTTTCTTGATATTGTGATAGAAATGCCAGTAACAATGGTGTACAAATCATGATCTATTATTAATCTTTCCATCTGCAGCACTGTACATCAGTAATGAACGTTGTACACGATGTACATAGTAAATAGTATATGTATCAACATACAAATGCCTAACACATAGGCACAGCATTTCTTTCAATGAATCAATTGGTTTGAAAAAATTAAGTTGAATTCGTATATGTGTGGTAACATTGATGACTGTGATTGAAACATTTTGGGGTATTTTCATTGGTACAAAATATTACATCTTCTAGGACCCACCCCTTGAAATCTGCATGTAAATAAATAACCCCTTCCTCATAAGAATAAAGAACGAGATATTATAATGTTTGTGGCAAATCAAGACCCCAAACCCTCTTGATAGGCTTGGTTTTAGGCACGTGCATTGTCCGGCCATATTTTTGATCCACGGCAAAAAAAATTCGGACAGACAGAAAATCAATCAGACTGACAGTTTTTCAGGACTTGTCAAACTGTGTGACTGACACAGAATTATCATATTTGCATAAACTGCCATTGCATAGAATTAAGTATTGAAAACATTTAAAGAGTATATGAATATGATTGAAAGAAGTCTGATGTCACATCAGTACATATAGCTAAACTAATTTACTTTGGAGATGACGTTTGGTCTTAATACAGATTTTTTAAACCGCACAAAATAAAGTATGATCAATGAATGCTTTCATTTTCTTTGAACAGTTGAATAGTGAAAGGCTGTTTTCCACACAACCTTTCAGTGTGGAAAATGGAAGAACATCAGTGTAAAGTGCCCGGTAATCAGAGAGGAAACTTTCAATAAGGCAAAAAATAGACAATTGCTGCTGGTTGCATTGTGGATGTGAAAGATAGTGAGCTTCTCTGTCTTATCTTCCGTTGGATGGAAAGAGTTTACATTGTGCTAACAAAGTTTCACTTTTCATTTTTTTCATCCTCTGTCTTATGATCATTGACTCATTTACATTCATCCATCCCACTACAATCATCCTCTAATCCTCATTCTTCATCTTATCCTCATCAATTCAATCTCATCCTTACTGACTCATCCTCCTTTAACAATAGGTGAAGCAAACTATATACTCTATAATACTGATGAACTGCAAAGAAACCAAAACCCATAAACTGCAAAGAAACAAATGCATATGGCTAAAACAAATAGAAACTGTAAATATCAAAAGCATTTTCTGTGGAAAAGAAGCTGAATGATGGAATTTCTGTGTAGGAGAAAAGAATGTGGGCTATGAATTTTACAAGCCTATAGTGAAATAGATGTTCAAGAAGGCAAAGAGTCTATGGGAGCATTTTCATCATAATGTCCTCAGCAAAAGCCATCAAACATTGATGCTGCATCAACTGCACTGATGGTTAGAGCAATGTCATGATAAAACCATGAGTATCTGTATCAAAATTTCTAACAGAATGCATTATCAAGTGTTCTATCACTTTGTAGTCGGTTTTCCCATTTCACAGCTATCATGTGGGTGGTAAGGTTTGGTCAAATGCTTGTTTAAGTAGATACAATGTATTGTGACATCACAAACGATGAATGGGTTTGGAAGGTCTTCATTGATTGATAGTAAGAAGCTGTGTGTGTTACATGTATATCCACATTTCTCTTGCATCTTATAACCGATCAGTGGTTGAACAACAATGAGCTTGGTTTTAAGAGGAATCGTTATAACATATCGAACAACACGCTGTGAGCAATAATTATAATAAAACAATAATAATGAATACACTTGTAACTCACCACCATCTACAGAATGATCTAAGGAGCTAAGAAAGCTAACAAAATTTATTTAAAACCTGAAATATTACCTAAACATTTCATTTTAGAGTAAAGCTGTGACTGAACTCTCCCATGTCATGATGATGAGCTCATTTCGAGGCCAACAAGGTTCAATGTCAAATCTTCTTACAGAATTCTGTACTAAACCCCAAACATAAAGTGATGAAAGCACAATATTAGTTTGGACTGACGTCATTTCGTCTGGATGGGCATAAATTGGAGTGATTTATTGTACTGTATACGACCATCCAAGTGCCCACTGTCATGTAACAGCCCCCCCCCCCTCTTTTCCTTAAATGTCCTGAAGAATTATGTTGTAACTGCACTCTCGTATAACAGCCCACCCCCCAGTTTTTAGAAAATTTCAATTTAACGGCCGTGGGCTCTTCGATAGTCGTATACAGTACTTGTTGAGGTAATTGTTATGTAACTATCTTAAAGCGCACTCATGTAAAGGGCGACAACCTTTGGACCATATCCAGATCGGAACCATTTAAATACTCATTTATGTTTTTGCGTACCATCCTAATTGACAACTTTTCAACATAAAAGCCCATGGTCATTTAAATACATGTAGTTATGTAGAGTATTCTAAATTGAGTCTTGTTTATATAACCATAATGATGAACAAATTACTTAAATATTCATGGACTGACCCATGCATATGAAAATTCCATCAAAATTATTGATGATATCAAGTATCCTTACCATTGACATCACTTACTCATTTGTTATGTCATGAACTCATTAACTCACTGAATTAATATTGTTCCGAAATAGGCATTGCATACCCAATATTTGTTCACTGTCCAGTTGTTAATGACTGTCCTGTTGCGTTTCATCAAGCTCCATGACTGTATGTCTTCTTTTACTAGACAATGTATCTGTATTTAGATTATTGAAATACTTATATAAATGCAAGCTCATTTAAAGTTCCAACCCTAAACTGATCATATTTCAATCTGAAATCTTCGGGTTATTTGTGTGCCCATGTGGGATATTTTGTCACCATTTTGTCGCCTAAAAAAGACTGCTAGCTTAAATGTGCGCCTATTTTAACCTCTAACATTTAGCACGATTGCTACGGCAATAAAAGTGACTTGACCTTTCAACATTAAATTTAATGGCAAGATGTTGCCCCACAAGCTTCCTGTAAAATATGACACGTATAGACTAAGTAACTATTATGGACGATTTAGTGAGATCGCAACATCTTGCATTAAATATACATATCTTGTATTAAAGATGTTAGTGGCACATCTACCGGTAGATTTCTTTTACATAGTAACTGTAAGGGAATGGGGATATAACCAGTGGGCAAGTAAACAATTCCATTAGTACTGTATGTGCCCAGGATGATACTGAAACCCCATACAGAGTGTCATTTCGGGCAATAGCTTAAAGGCACGGGGTCAGTGCATTAGTCCCGCATAAAAAATTCAAGATTTTCAACAATACATGATGTATCTGTTTTAAACGGCAAGCATACGTGGCTAATAAGGTTTTCATTCGGCCATCTGTAAGAACAATATGGCTGACAAAACATGTAGTAGTATTTTGGACTTCCCAAACTTTCTACGCTGCATAGAAGCAATAGAATTACGTGCCCAGTACGAAGACATAGAGCCTGACTTGCGCTGTTTATAGAAGGGGAAGAAATAAAATTAAAAGAAATAAAAGCAGAACTCACGATGCGCATTGGTCACATTCAGATGTGTTGTCCCCGCGCGTTTATCGTGTCTTCCACGTATTATACAGTGTAACACTGATGTATCACTAATAATCAATGCATTATGCCATAATATGACAGTTTAAATTGAATGAATATTGCCTGTACGGCGTAGTAAGAGGAGTGCTTGTTTCATCTGTTATTTATCAGTGGGATAAAGGTAGTCAATGCGTCATTTATGTGTCAAATTTTCACCCACAAACCCAGGTTTTCAGCACGGGTGCCGCCGTATTGGCAACATTTGTGCGTGGACCATGCATTTTTCATAAGTTGAGCCTATGTGACAGTGTTATTACATTAATAACTGTTCCACCCCCTAGATATGCCATTGTATTAAGGTGTAAAAAACAGAACCTTACAAGGTGAGATTTGATAGTCATACTTTGCCACGCCTCGTTTTGCATGTCCTATGCAAAAGATTATGTGTTAAAGTTTCTGTACAAAGCGGCGTTGGGTGGGTTAACAAAATGTATGTCATGTATTTAGAATGGCTAAAGCATTTCTGTTGTTAAGTTAATGCTGGTTCCAATTAAACATTGGAATTCTGAGTATTTAATACTAATCAACAAGAGCGCAGTGGGTAACGAGAAATTGATCCATGTATTTGTGGAATTTTGTGCAATGTGTATGTTTGTAGGGTTATTATTTAGATACCAGTAGATGGGTCCCTCCCAACCAACAACAAGGTTGGAACATCAGTTTGTTGTATACTGCAAATGGCACAGTAGACTGGTGTGGTTGTTCCTAACTTAAATCATACTTACACGTCAAAAAATGGCATTCACAATTACAATAGTAATGCATCTGTAACGATTCCTTTTTTTTATCTCAGGACAATAAATGTAAAATGTAACACAGAAGATTCCAGCAAACTTGAAATCTTGAAATCCTTGAAACGTCAACTTTTTACCTACACGTATTATGCACAACATAAAAAGTTGAAATGCCTGCATGTAGATTCATCGCTGGCATGAAGATTCATCACAAATTAAGATGATTTCCCCGTGAAAAGCTCTTACATGCAGCTGATACACGTCCATAATAACACCACTTGGCAATCCCCACAGGCTAAGTTACATTTTTTTTCCATATAATGGAAGCTGGAACCAAGAGTGATTGTCGTATTTATTGCATTACAAGGTCTAAATTATTCATATTATAAATATTGGTGCAATAAATTCTAAGATTTGGCGCATAGCACTTAAAATATTTCATGAAAATTAATCTATTTACTTGTATGATTGACATGATATCCTTCAAATATTTATAGACAATCTTCCATGAGGTCTTATTAAGTTCATGGAATGGGAATATCTTATGAGGATTGATGTTTAGTGGACTACTTCTGATATAGTGGATGCCTGTCCAAGGTCTTCTATGACTGAACTCGTATAAAATCGAATCTCTTTGTAGTTATGTCAGTTATGCAGATAAGACATGCTTCATATGAGGGTATGAAATAGGGCCTACCTGGATGTACAGTGCCGGCTGACTTTTGTCAGGGAATGGTTTGTTTAAAAAGATTCCTCTGTCAGCGCCAGCTACTTTTTATAGTTACTGGGCCTATCGTCCATGAGCAAATTTTTATAAGATTTTTGCCCTGATAATATTTGCAGGGGACTTGTTTAGAATATTAATTATATCTTGCTGTGGTCAACAAATGTCCCATCTACTAACAGTTCTGCAAGCCATGAAAAATTACTGGTTACAAGTTGCAATAAATGCAAAATTAGAACCTGTTCCTATTTACAAACTAATACAATAGTACATGGTGCAGACAAAAACATAATTCCGGGTGATAGCAAACATAATAACAAACAAATACAATGGTACATCATGGTACAGACAATTACAAATGATTTTTGCTCAACAACCAACTATCCCTGGCTTATTGGAGGAATGAACCCATAACTACTTGTCGAATTACAGAAACTTTTATATTGATTAGGAAAATGTATGTTAGGTGCAAAAAAAAATATCAGTGCATTTACCTACGATAAATAATTACGTATCAAAGAACTGTTGTTATTTCATGCAATAATGCAATATATCAGATTGTGATCAATTATTATATTGCATAGGAAATACTGCAAAAAGAAAGCATAGCATCTGGCGTAGTGTATTGTGAACCCGTTGTACTTGTACTTGTTGGTACTAAGTTCTAACCTTGACCTGCTTTGGTACATACGGTTATTATTAAGCTTTATTGTTGAACAGAGAATATCACCAGTTAAATGAAAAAATATGATAAAATATTCAACTGAAATATAACAATGTACATGTGGCCACTCTACTTGCACTTTGTGACTGGATTACAACACGGATATTTCTAAATAGTGAATTCTGTTGTATATTTTCCTAATGAGCAAATCATCATTGTACATTATATCATAAATGCGTATATACACTCAATCTAAAAGTTCATGTTACGGCCCAAAGGATTTTCAGCATAACTAATTTTGAGTTGGTGGACGGCTTGTGTAAAACCTTTCATGGTACATGTTAAGCAAGTACATCATAAGAGCACCAAACTTAAAATTTTACAATACCATGTCTGCTATTGTCCAAATGAAATGTTGAATACGTTTCACATGTATATATAAAGAATGAAAACCTAGTTTTTCTGATATAGTACAATTGTGGATACGTTTCACATGGATATATATATGTAGGATGAAAACTTAGTCTGATATTATTCAAATGAGGACACGTTTCACCTGTGTGTGGTATGAAAGGCAGGACTGCATGATGTGAGCTGCGATGGAGATCTACCTGTCCTGGATCGGAGCAACAGATAACTTCCTGCACACTGTCTTCATGGGATTCGTCATTCAGTTTTTTTGCTATATGATTTACAAACTGTCACAAGTTAGGTGTGTATTGTTGATGTACACGAGATTTTCGCAGGTTTCTTTTTTTTATCAATTTGCTTTTAACACTCTCATTTTTACAACTCATTCATTGCCACGAAATAGAGAATATTTTACCAACTAAAGTCATGATATCGACAAATAATTTTGACAAAGGTTTGAAAAGGTGATAGAAACACATGATGTCTTAATAGATGAATACATTCACTGGTTTCTTGAAAGGGATGTGCAAATGTGTCACTTTTGATTGGCTGTAACCGTATTTTGACTGTTACATTGATAAACTGACAGAGTAGATGCAGGGTTGATTAGCAGATTTTTATAAGAGAATGCTGTTAATATTTTTTTTATATAACCAGTGATCATTATAAAGTTAGAAATATCAACTTGAACACCCTCACTGAGTTGAGTCGTTTGACACGTCTCGTGTCATTACTTAAATGCAATATGAATATATATTTCTTATTTTCATTTCAGGTGAGTGTTTGTTCCATGTACATAACAAGTATGTAAATTTTTGCGGTAAGTCAATTCATTATTGGAAAATTATAAGATAGATAATTAAAAGGTAATAAACCAACTATGATATCATGGTTGTTGAAGCCAGCACGTAGGATAAGATGCCATAGAGATGAATGCCTATGCATGAAAGGCACTTGAAACTCTTACTTGTAAAGTATTGCATTGTATTGTATTGACATGGATCATTTGTACAAGATCCTTACCCTAATTGTACAAGCATGAGCCTCATGTTTATCATGACACAGTTTACGTGTCAATTCCGTTGTAGACAATCGAAGAAATGCCCTCTTAATTCGTGGTTTATGACCTAATCAGCATTTTTGCACTCCCCACTGTCCCGTCCACAATGCAATAAAAGAGCCCTGGGGCGCCACAATCTCAACAGCACGAAGTTCAAGTCTGTTTTCACCTACTGGCAAATGCCAGGTTCCCCATGGGGAAAGATAAAATGGTTATCCTTTGACTTGCTTCAGTTATGTCTGCTTTGGGCATCGGTATTTTGCCACTTGTAACGAGGTTTATGCTGAGATTGCAGCTGGTGTGGACAAGACTTGGAGTGTGATATTTACTCTTTGGCCACATGTGGATACTGTGCTTTGTGTACATGTGTATGTAAAATGTATGTGCTTTTACAGTCTACTGCCATTTTATGTCCTATACTGACTGCTTTACTACCTTGATTTCCATATTTGCTTTAATGAGTTCATGTATGGATGAGTTTTATTGGGTCAGTAAATGAGTGAATTGGTTTAATAAGACATCAAAAGTTTGTGTTTTTTTCATTTCATGTGAAATAATTTATTTAATTATTATTCATTTCAAACAAATAAAAAAATAATATTATTTCAGATAAAACTTCACAAAAAAATGAAAACTTTTCACAGTGGTATATAACTGATATATTATTAAGCTATATTTTTTACTGTATTTCTCATTATAGTTATAATCACTCCTTTTATATTTTGTTGGGGCCTTTTATGCCAGCAAGATATATTAAGATGTTGGTCTCCTTTTGACAAACTTTTCAAGATATGAAATACACTCTTTATTACGTTTATTGTTTTTACGTCTTTTATTACGAGTAATTTTCACAAATATATTTCCAAGCTTTGTAGCTACCACTTGCTAATTGTTTTAACAATATTTATACAGAAGTATGGTGACAGTATTACAGAGTCTTCACATGCTGTATCATTAAATTTTTCATTGAATGATGATCTCAGTTTGATTAATTCGCCATAATGTCACCAATACATGAATAATAAAGTATGTTGAATCAAAGTCATGGTGTAGTTGACAACATGCATAACTTCACTGAATTTGCACGTCTTCTTCCATTGAAAAAGACTTTTTTACCTTCTCCATCTTAACAAGGAAAACAACAGAAGCCATTTACAGTTGTTGATATGCAACAGCAAAACTGAATGGCAAAGCATGTCACACGAATCCCATGAATCTTTCTCTCTGATATTGTATTTCCGGGTGCCTCCAGGAAATATGCAATTCATCTAGATTATGAAACAAAGATAAATGTTAGCACGGCCAAAGTAAAGCATTCATTTCACTTTGTATCGTTGAATATGATCTATACTGTGAAATTCAGAAAAGAACCAACCTTACTCCCAAAAGTGTATAAATTTTATGAAAACCGAATTTCTTCAATGGCTCACCCCAATGGCTTGCGTGTTTTAATTGACAATGATTAACATATTATATGCTGTTGGTCTATATCAGCATTGCAAAAGGTGCTAGTATGGAACACACAAAAACAGGAGATGAGAGACGTGATACGTCGATGTGGTGTAATCCATTTGTGGAGCGTGGCATTGTGATCGATGTCGTGTGCTTAGATCTCGGCAGCAAAAGCTGATGATGGCTCAGGCTGTGATGTTTGAGACCCAGGATTTGTGCCTTCTAAAGACCTTTAATCAACTCATAATGTCAGGTAGAAACCCATGGGTTTTACACTGGTGGTTTTCAAAGGCGCTGGCTGTTATGTAGAATCATGTGATTTAGTCTGTCTAAAGATTTGTAATAACGCTAAATCTTTGGTAAAGCCCATGAGTTTAAATTTGCTTTTGCTGTTGATTGCTAGTTTGGAAGAGGGAATTTATAGTAGCAAAGCAGGATGACTGTAACTGTTCTACGAAGCGACCACTTAAATAATAATGCAGTCCCAAACAAAAGTTGTCCTGAGCATTGAATTTGTTGAACTTTTATAGAAAATGAGACATTCTTTAAGAAGCACTGTTGCTACCTATGTCTAGTGATAATTTGATAAAATAGTTGTAAAAGTACAGTGCAGAATTTTTTCAGGACATCTAACTTCCCAACAGCTACACAATTCATACATTTACAGAACTTGACAAACTCGCAGTTATAAAGAAACAAAGGTCTCTGCATCTGAACAAACTGCACGTCTCTTCAAATCTTCATAGCCTAAGAGGAAGCTACTATAGTGCATATACGAAGATGTTGCCTTTGAAGAGATGCGCTGTACAAGGCCAATTTGGGGTTGTGGGAGGCCTGGTGCGCAGTGGGAGTGCTCTTTAGTTATGCAAGCTATTTTGTGAAGAGAAATGATCAAGGGACGGTGCTAAACTAAAAGTGGACTGTTGGTGCATACGATAAACAAGTAATGCTTTTGTGCATTAAAAATCTTCATGCGCAAACTGAAAGTATAATGTTTCTGGATGAAGATTTTCGAAGTAGTCAGATCCTTGCCATATGTAGGTATAAAAGTACACATAACATAAGGAGATCAAAATAATTAATCAGACCTTAATCACGTAGATTAAAAGTTACTTTGAATCCAGTACCATAAGAGCGAGCATGTTGATTTCAATCTACAAGAATATAATTGTATCAAGTCAACAGCAATAAGAGATTTAAACAGTATTCTAGGAGACAAATAGAGGAATTCAATCTGGCTGCATCTCACCGGAATGTCAGGTGTCACCCGTGGAGTGGCCGGGTGTTGTCAAGCATCTCCCATCAGGCTCAGAGTGACTCACTGACATGGATGCAATTTTCTATGCAATGTCAGAGATGTTCAGTTATTTTTTCTCTTTCAATCTTCATAATTACATAATGAAATGCTGTTGGATTCGTTCAAATTGAAATTGAAATGAGGGAAAAAAAGTTTTGAGTTATATGCTAAATGTTGAGCTATTAATGTGATTAGTAATGTCAAATAACATCATTACATAGGCCATTACGACATTAGACTTGTGTAACATTATATTGTTAACATGTAACATTATCTTTAGATTACATGATGGGAATTTGCTTGAATTGTTCATCAATTTGAGTTACCAGAGTTCGAGATAAACATGTCCTACTGTATTTGTATGTGCAGAAATTCTAAATATTTGACCACAATTATGCATGGATTATCAGATTAGTACTTTTATAACCTTAACCATTGTGATGAAATATATGTGCCTAACCCCCTTTTACTCTAAATTGTCTGATATAGATGTGTTTTCAACATTACCTCATCGAGCTCTTACTAATGGATGCAGATTGTGCTCCTTTCTTACTCTCCCACCCTATCCCACACCTATTTAAAAGGAATATTTGTCAATCTACTGTACGAACAAAAGAACTAAAAATAAAAATGCATACGGTTGATAGGAAAGCACAAGAAATACTAATCTGCTCCATCAAAACTTTTCAAAAACTCATGAACTAAAAATACTGAACATTAAACTTTCATTGCGGATGAAGTCATAAAACGATAAAAACTATTAAATCAGCATCATCAAAAGGTGGAAATCAATCACAATAAAGGTAAAGCTGTGCATATCATTCCACCCATCATCATCGTGAAGTGTCTCCACCGTTGTCACTGTGAACCGGCGGTTGCAGCGGTGTCCATTAGACTGTGCTGTTGACTGCACTTGTGCCACCATTACCTTGTTGGTGCGCTCAGTAAGACACGTTGGGACGGCACCTCACATGGCAGCCAATCGCACAAAACACTGGAGCAGTGATTAAGATGAAGAGGATACCTTGATATTTACAAGTTTATTACCATCGTTGAATAACATTTGCTCAAAGGTCCGAGTAACAAGTGACGTCAGTGACATTTGTACGCGTTTCATTTGGTAATCGTAGTGTGACGTCACATGTTATAATGCGGAAATGTTAGCTATTTTCAGCAGGGATTTTTGTTTTAACATTTTGGATTTAGATAGGTTTTGTATATGTATGATGTAGTTAAATGGAAGCTTAGGGTTGTAAAACCTGTCTTCACCTAAATCTATCATTGGTAGAAATATGCTTGCTAAAATGATGTGTGAGAGAGAGAAGTTGGAAGATAGGTTTTAATTCTAATGAATGAAAATAAAACTGCGAAGTTGGCTTGTGGGAGTAGCAAAGTGAAAGCATGAAGTGTGTGAAGCACTTTACGTATGCGCTCCTCAGCGCAAATGGCCACTTATCACCCCAGTGAAATGTACAGTCTCTTACCTCGTTTATCTTCAACGGAGATTTGTAATACGAAAAACGGAATGCACTGAATTTTTCATCAAAGGAGATTTCTCAATCGAATTGTGCTTTGTGACAAGTGTGCAGCAGAGTTGTGGTCATGTAATTAGTTTTGTGGGCGATTACAAACGAACCTTGGGATACAAGCCTTTTCTTTTTGTTTTTTCAAAAGCAGAGGGTGCAGCTGTTACCATATGGGTATTAATTTGATTTAGGTGTTTGACAATAATGGAAATTTTGATTATACCAGTACATGAAAAGAATGGTAATGAAAACGTGTGTGTACAGCAACAGCAGCTGTTTCATGGATTTTGAGTTGCGTGATTGTGAAGATTTTGTACTCCAGCGACACAGCTTTCAAGGATGGCAAATGCTGTACAAGTGCTAGAGTAACATTAATGATGACATTGCATGCTGTAATGGCAGAATGAACTAGCTGAATATCAATGGCATAATTCCATGGCCCAGAGCACTCTCGTATTGTCTGTGAAAGTTTAATCTCATCTGATTGTTTATAAGATTACATGTATGGATAGACATAGCATTATTTCTAGTTACATACATTTAGCATTCAGGGTGGATTGGGTTATTTATTGTTTTTTTAGAGTGACCTTTTACAGAATTACATTAGACATGCGTTTTCTTTCAAATTTCAATAGAATGCATTTCAAATATATTCCAGATTAAATCAATGGTCTCTTGCCTAAGTATTCATTGGGCTTTTTTTCCAAGAGATTAGAATTGCCCACATGTGAGACAAAACGTTAATTTTCATGTTAAGATGTCAAAAGTACCCAAAGATACATGTACCAACTGCTGGAAGCTAAGACTCACCAGCCAAACTGTATATCACATCACTTAGTATTCATTAAGTGTATCAGATATTGCAGCAGCAGCAGCAGCAGCAGCAGCAGCAGCAGCAGCAGCAGCAGCAGCAGCAGCAGCAGCAGCAGCAGCATGCTGCAGCAATTGACATTGAATGCATCACCATAACTGTATATACCAAATTGACCAATGACCCAGGCGTGGTCGTCATTTGGAGTGTCTGGTTTTCATCATGGATCTAGTTACTGACCACTAATGGTCAAGAGTGAAAGCCTTTGAGGGTTTCCAATTAATAAATGTGATAGAAGTTGAGCAAACAGCTACTGATTGTGTTACATATATAGGCATGTAGTGGCCTTGGTTCTATTTGGGAAAATGATTGACATTAATGTAAAAGTCATCACTTTGATAATTATTGAAGTACATGAATATACTGTACCCTCAACCCTCATGGTGAATTTCTTAATATATCGATAAGTTAGAGAATGTTGGTAGTTTTGCAATCCCTGAATATATGTACAAAATTTCAAAAATTCTTTTGATAATTGACACAATCAAGTCTTTTCTTTAATTGCCACTATAATGGCAACTAAAATTCATATGGAAAACCGGTTCATTTTGCTTGAACATCTGCTTAAACTCATCTGCTTAAGTGGCAAAACCCACAGCGACGTACGGCAACCATACGGGAGCCGTACGTCAACTTCGTGCCATTTGCTCCAATGCATTTTACATAAGGTAAAACCCACAGTGAAATTCTGCGGTACGGTGCCCTACGTCAGCGGACCACTGCCGTACGGCAGATTTCTCAATCGCCTGGGGGGGCAATTGACACGAACGAGCCGTACGGCGTCTTATGGCGCCGTACGGCGTCGGATGGATTGCTTTAGTAACTTTTCTATTGGGTAAAACCCATACTGACGGATTGGTATCAAATAGAGCCTTACGGCAAATCACCTTAGCACACCTGTAATTAATCATTTACTTAAGTTATGTGTTTATTAAGTTAATTGAATGTTGTGTTTTGAATAACTACACATCTTACAATGACATTGTGTGTTTACATTTTAACTCAGATAACCATCATATACAACAAGGTTTCTACATTTATAGTTACGTTTATCTTTGGCTGCATTCATGTACATCTCCTTCTTTGTAAAGTGACATAGACAGACGTTTGCAGAGATGGTGTTTATATTATAGTGACTATACTTTTACTTGTCGTTGATAATGAAAATAATAATACTAAGATCCATAATATTTATATAAGATTCATATTAATCTTAATATAATATATCTGAAAAAAACTATAAGCTCAAAATTATTACATTACACAATTTATATTATTTTCCTTTGAAATTGCAACTAATTGTACCAATTTGAACTTGGAAACTGTTACTAATTCAAGCAATCTCTTTTCAGAAAGTACTTTTCTATTCCATGGTGCTACTTTGAAGAAGTTAAGCATATTTGAATGCAAAAGCAATTGCTTTTATCATAATTGAAATCTATAAGAATACTTGTTGCAATATTGTGTCTATGAAAATTGAGATCACCATAGATCATCCTGTAGAAAGTCCATCTGTCTTATTCACAGTAAATGGGTCTGAATTGCTCTTCTTTTTTTATACATTTTCATGCTGTTAGAATCTGTAAATACTTGTACGGGTATATAAGTCTGGTACTTGTATATCAGTCTAGTCTCAAGCACGGAATGTGTGTAGTTGAATCAAGTTACAATAGTAGATGCGCAAACATTACATATGTATACACACAATGGAGAGCTTGATTCTATGGTTATGGTCTTGAAAGTCAGTCAGTCAGTCAGTCAGTCAGTCAGTCAGTCAGTCAGTCAGTCAGTCAGTCAGTCAGTCAGTCAGTCAGTCAGTCAGTCAGTCAGTCAGTCAGTCAGTCAGTCAGTCAGTCAGTCAGTCAGTCAGTCAGTCAGTCAGTCAGTCAGTCAGTCAGTCAGTCAGTCAGTCAGTCAGTCAGTCAGTCAGTCAGTCAGTCCATGCATCATTGAAGTAGAGAACACCTTGGTGTTCATAGCATAGGTCTAATGTTGAACAGGATTAAATTCTCTCGGATGGTCCATAATGTAGTTGTTAAATCATGAAGTAATCGCGCCGTGCAGACAGCTCTATGTCACTGATTTGAATCAGATATTAACTGAGCCTCTCATCTTTGCTGGAATGCCTGCAGCTAATTACTGATGAAATCTATTCAATATAATTGAGGGGCATCACTACCACAAAAATTGTCAGATTTCATAAAATATTCACTATGTTCTTATGAAACAAATTTTCATCAATTTGATTCAAGCTAATTTCTTGGGTTGTCACAAGCAGGAGTCTGGATGTGTCCAGGCGTAAGCTTTTTTTGATAAATCTTTGTCATTTCAGCCATATTTTCAGCTTCTAAAGCCTACAAATCATATCTCTAAGTAGTGAAATTTCCATTAGGAAAAACTCTATTTTTGTGGTAGTGATCAACATCAATGTCAAGTCATCAGTTTGAAGTGATTGGATGAACATCTATTTTGTCATAGCAGAGCAGTTAATGATCGAATGTAGGTTAGTGATAGTAGGTAGATTCATGATAATAGTAAGTTTACCATTCTCTACTGTTTATATATGTGAATCATAACGTTTTGCCATGGTGTACTACATAGCTTCTTCAGACGTTGTTGTGTGAGTATCACAACGAGGCTAAATAACAACAGAGGGAGGGAGGTACCGCACGCGCTGCTCCAGCTACTCCAGCCTCGTTGTGATACTCACACAACAACGTCTGAAGAAGCCATGGCGAAACGCTATGTTTCACATATATTAACAGTAGAGAATGGTAAACTTACTATCATCAGAGCAGTTAATGTTGTATCGAGATATTATAAGTCCCAAATTAATTAGCATATATTTACAAGTTTACATAACACTTTCTGAAATATGATAAGTAAGTAGCATTTGACTTTGCAAAGGTTAAGTATTAATTGTAGCAGCATAGCGTTCTATAAAACAAAAGCCAAATTAAAGCACATTTCTCCTATTTTTATCCATAAACTCAGAATTACTTGATGATGACCTATGAATCATGATTCATAAACATATGATCACTTATGCACGCCAACGAGTGCATAGTTACCCTGTTAATATGCTGTATATTACATTTATATATCGAGCATGAATATCAAATGAGTAGAGCACACTGATCTGGTCAGTGCAGAGAGAGAAAAGGCATTACATAGCCATGGACTCATAAATAGTTTGACTCCAGGGCAGATCCAGTTTTTGTAAGATGAGTTTCTTTCGTTAGTTTTTTTTAGGAATATTATAGTAACATGAATTTTGCAAGTTGTAAGGTGTTAACAATTAACATTGAGCACAGAATAAATCTACATAAAAATGTTTGTCATTGATCGTGAATATAAAATGTGAAAGCTTAGCGTGTTTTTCATCTATTCCAATGAGAGAAAAGTCATGTTAGCCATGTAGTCATGAAAGAAAGCCGTTGTAGCAATGTTATTGTCATAAATTACCCACGTAATCTGTATATATTACAGGGCACAATAGAAATTCTATCTAATTCACCATAAAGCAGCAAATAATTGGCATTTCATTCTGCGCTCATGTATTTCGACAAAAAATGTTGTTTTATGAGAATGTTATGTACGAACAGCGCTGACATGTAAAGAAGACTTTATGAATATGTTATGCTTTGTAGTTTGAATTCTAATGACTGTTCAAATTTGTAAGGATGAGTTTTGGCAAACTCTAGAAATTAAAAAAGCGAAGCACTACTGTTTTATTCTAATTACTCTGTACAATCATTTAAGGGCTTAGACATTTCAAAATGGAGCTATAAATCAAATGTATACCATTGAAATTGCAATGCAATGAATTGAACATTCATGTAGACTGTAACCCCCAGCCCCTAAGTTGGCAATTTTAAATTTTCAGCGTTTCGGTGGTCGTTTACTGAACTCTTTGTATTTTTCTAGTTTTAGACCACATTTCACTTTTTTAGAAGGATTTGCTTCTAACTTCATATAATTGTGGATAGAAATCATAAAAATAAAGATTTTGTGTGACTATCATTATAACTGACTATATTATGTGATCTTGGATAACATCAGCTCATATCAGGATTCAGTTTCAGGATGTTCTTCTTCTGGAGGTAAGCTACACTTTTCATGGTAAATCCACTATTGTTAAGAGCCAGGTTATAGAGGGTTGTGAATGTTTTGGGGGGATGGCAGGGGTGTATCTAAGGTAGAGGGCACACAGTTTTATTTTGCATAGCTGCCACCGAACACACGTTTGAAACCCATGAGATAGCTTCAGTGCGCCACCCCCCCCCCCCTTTAAAAAAACCTGAATTTCCCATAGCATGGAGTTTTCACCATAGGACTCGGGCCCTGTAATCCTTTAACAACCCCTGGATCTGTCACTGTTTATTTATTACAAAACATGCACTTTACAACTAAACTGTAAACGAACAGTCAACTAAATCGACCTGTGACTGCTAATGAGAAGCGATGTGGGAATGGCAGCTGCTGGAGAACCTGCTACTTTGATCGAGGACTGTGATGTGTGGTGGAGAGCCCATGTCAGGACTCAGCTGTGGTTAACGTAAGTGAAGTCAATGTCATGCAACTTACCACGAACTGTGTGGTAGTGGTGGTGGGCACCACTTTGCGTGGGTCCATGATATGATAGTGTCTTGGTTTTGTATTATACACATCTGCCTATTTTTACTGATTTTGCTGGTACAGCTGGATACTCAGCATAATACATGTAGCTTTCATGTAATGTACTGAACCCATATTTTATGATAGATTTGTGATCAATGTACTGGTAGCCTAAGGAAAGGCGGTGGGGGGTGGGGGTGCTTCCATCATGATGGGTTTTAGACCCTACTACTTTTCCGGTTAGATTTTAAGACCCCCTCTCAGTCCCTAGATGGATTTTTAAGACCTGTCTTTTATCTGTCTGAAACTTTAAGATCCCGAATTTATAAAATGTTATAATTTCGATTGCCTTTTTGTATTTCAACATATGTTATCTCAAGTATTTATAAGAAAAAACATTTTCATACATCTCTTTATTTACATGTACTATATTAGGATTCCCTCTTTTTAGGTCATTTTTATAGCCTTGCGTCCCCCTGGGCCCAATTTACTGAGACTTCATCGTATTCTCAGTGCCTTTGTTTAGAGACTTCCAATGCGCATTACTTTGGGAAAAAAATAGCACTTCATATGAAGATGATTTTCCAAGAAAATATAAAAGCCAAACGATGATTAACATGTACTGGCACTGTGCGCCTTTTAAGATGTAACCCTCAATAACCCTCAAAGCTTGTTTGATGTGTGATTATTCTCTTCCACAGACAGTTGTACATGCCTGTGCATTTTTGCACAGTGACGATTCTTCTGTGTATGCATTTGTATGGTAAAATAAACATTGTCCTACGACATTAATTTGTCATTTTCCATTTATTGCCCTCACCTGCTTCTGAGATAAATGTCTGAATCATTATTTTATTGTTTGGTGTAGAATCTCCCATAAAGACCACCTAACCTCTATAAATAAGAAAATTGTTCGCAGTCCCAAGCATTAATAAACAGACAATTGCAAACCTAAATAAGTGACCACCTCGGATGGGCTTAATAGAGTTTTTACTCTGATTTATTTTGAATAAATGTTGAGTTTTTCTATTCTTGTTGTAATTCATGGACAGCATTGCCATCAAAAAGATGCAACATAAAATGGTAGTTTTCTCTTTAGTAGATCCCTACATAATACCCACATACCATAAGCCACCCAACTTTTATGATGGCTGTAAAGTTCTGATCTTAATATTAAGCCACAAATCATTGGTTCACTTGCTCATGCATCATGATATTAGGTATTATCATTGTACCATTGGGTAGAGTAAAGAATACCATGAGGTCCAGATGTAGTAATCTTTAAAGTTACAATGTACTCAAAAAATTCTTCTGACTTTTGTTTCTGTATTGATCAGTCATTATACAGTTTTGATATCATCAGAAGGATACAGAATCAAAATGAAATTAGAGGAATCGGTGTAAGAAAACGTAATAATTCGTAACAATTCGAAACAAAGTTACGGCTAACACGGTTTTCTTGGAGCTGCTCAGTCTGCTCAATCACCGAAACTACGATGCTTACGATTATCGAAATAAATGATAAAGCTGTGAAACAGAAGATGGTGTGGCAGGCTGAGTAATGAAAATCTCATTAATAAAAAGTATATCTTAAAATGAATAAATGATATCATATAGAATTCACTTGTTTCAATGTCTTTCATTTTCTCTGCTCTGATTGGTCAATATTTTCTAACCATTCACAGGTGATAACAAAGAATAGGAAAGTCGTGGGTAACTCATTGCCTCAAAATTTGATATTCATTTACATACATAGAAAGGGTTTTTTTTAATGTCTAGTTTTGTCCACATATTAAAATTGTGACAATGGTTTTATGCAAGTTGATTAATAGTAGCAAATATTAAAAGAACAATAAAAATTATTTGAGTAGCAACTTTCATGCTGAAAAAGCATCTGTTTTATGGTTTGAGTTGCTGGCAACAAAATTACGGGATAATGCCTTTAGTGGCCTGTGATTTGATCATAATCATATAAATAGAGGCCATGCTTGTAATATATCCACATATAGAAGCGCTTGTGAGTACATAATTGCCGCGTGGGGTTTTATATTGGGGAAGTGCATTCCCATCATGGCTTGTAATTAGAAAGGTATTTTGTCGAAACCGAAAATGAATGCAACATGCAAAAGCAAAGTTAATGACATTGAAAATTATATTTATTGTTATAAAAAGTGGTAAGTTTCTTCACAGAAAGCTGAATATATACATTGGAAAGTGGTACAATGCAAACATTTTCTCTCAATTTATAGCATGTATTTACCTTTTATGCACTGTATACATACACATATGGTAGCATTACACAGTTGGTAGTTACATCATGCTCATCGGTTATTGAAAATTGGTATATACACATTTGCTATTCGTATGAAATATGTTTGATATATCCGTAGGTTTACATTTTATCTCACTGCAACACCTTCACGCAGGATTTATAATGGCCCCCGAAGGCCAGCAGTAAGTTGCGTGTTTGTGGTTAAGCGGCTCTTGGGTCTGACATGATGGCAGGATGAGCCGACTCATCTCTACACACGATGGTAAGCTGCAGACACTTGCACCGTATTAGCGCAGAAAGTTCACGTTTAAGCCTCAAGTTGTCAGCGTCACAAACTCTCAGGTCAATGACAATGCTGAGGCGTATTCTTCTGTATGCCCATGAGCGTTTGCTGTCACTGGCAGATCCAGGGTTTTGGAAAAAAAGGGGGTGGGGGGGTAGGAAGCACCCACAGGATTTCATTGGTTTGTACAAGCAAAGGCTTGCAGAGATGCTAAAAAAAACTTGAAAATGAAATTTGGAGGTGAAAAAGGGGCAGCTTGCAATTCCTTTGGATCTTGCTATGTTTTGTTGTGCATACATATTGTATTAAACATTTGTTAATAATGCTATATAACAAAATGCTATAATAAATATATATAATAAATATATAATAAATATATATATAATAATACTATTACAAACTACAGTAACTTCATATTTTGTCCAAAATTACAAGTAGCTCCAAATTGATGAAGGTTTGGCTAAGCCGTTGTCTTTGTTCATGAACATCAACCATTCACAATGCTATATGAAGCGCTTATTTCTGAACCTTCAGCCGTGCAATTCTTGTTTAGAAGTTGTTGAGCTCTCATCTTGAATGGACTGCATACATACAATGCATAAACAATGCATAACATTTCAAGTTTTAATGCAAGTTCTCTATAATCGTTAGATACTCCACTAATAGACCATTAGAAATTATTATTTCTAACAATAGAATACATGGAAATTAACACAGAATTATTATACAGTAAACTATTATTGGCTTGCATTCTTGACTCATAAACATCTAAAAGCTGCAATGATTACATCTGTTATAACAGTGTTTTCTGGCCTAAAATAAGGGTTTGCTGATTTTATGCCACACTGTTATGGAGCAAGTCAGGCTGTGTAATGCAAGGAAGCATTAAATATTTACCTCCCTGCTTCAGTCCTAAAAACATTTTCTCTTATTGAGCTTCGGTTGTTTTTATGCATAGAGACCCATCTCTGCTTATTGCTCATGTGGATTATTGCGAAATCCATGCAACCATCAACCCACCTTTTACAAAAATCCATGATCTGACATGGGAAAGACCGTACATGATCTAAAAAATTCTACAAAAATTCAGTTGTTATTTTTCCCTAACATTTACATCGCCATCAATTAATGATATATGTGACAAATTTTAAACATACATCACATGATTGTTGAGTCTATAAAGTTCATTCAACTTGAGGTGGACCAAAAAAATACTTAACATACGTGTAGGTAATTGTCTTGTTTCCCGAAGTTCTTTTTGCGACGTTGAGGGCCCTATAACGTAATGGGGAACAATTATCTCAGCCTCTACATGTGCACATTAGTTGTCAAGTGTCACAGATTCACGCTTCATTGATTCGGGCATGTCGTATCCAGTGCATTTGGAGTGTTTGGCTGTTCATCTTCCTAATTGATTTTCCACTGCGAGTTATTTGATTGCCGAAAAAATAGTTGATTGCTGAACTCTGCTTTGCTTTTTAGTCAAGCCCCAGTTTCCCATTCTGATCTATATTATAAAACAAATAATAAAGAACAAATACACTCAGTTTTTTCATAGGTAATCGTAATAGGTAGGAAACCTGGATACTAAGACTACTTTTTATACATGTAGCATCAAGCATCAGGCGTTTTCTGCTTAATTCTGCACGTTAGGATCAGACAACACGTGATTGATAGAGAATCCAATAAAGTTGGCGTGATGTAATAGATTCAGCGCCACAGGCTCAACAACTGGCAATCAGTGGAGGTGCGAAAAACGACAAAGGGCTGGTACAAAGAACCGCAATCACGGCTAAACGAAAGCAAAATTTAGTGTAAAAGATTTTAGAATTCAGGCAACGTTTACTAAATTAGCTCAGAGAACGGACATCGAAAGTAAACGCGTGGGATTTATTTGTGCAATATTGTGGTCCATTTGAAGTGAGTGGAACGAGACTTATTTCAATATCAATGAAATGAAAATGCATAGGTGTATACAGTAGTTGGTTTACTTGAAGATGCTTTTATAGGCAATGATGTTTCATATCCTATACACCAGGGCTGTCAGTAGATTTACATTACAGTGTTATCAAAATTATGTTTCTTGGGTGGAGTGTGCAGAAATTTCATATGTTCACATAAAACAAACATTGGCATTCTTTTGTAGGTTTTATCTGTGGAAATAAACATACTTGTACCAATAATCTAATATAAATTGGAAAGCTCATTACGTTTTGACCAATGACTATGCTCCTTCTGCATTCAGATTACCTACACAGTGTGCTTTTTATAAATGTAATTACCAAGTATTTTAAGCCCTGCACGATGCAGTACAGTTAATAACAAAAGCTTTTTGAGTCTGTATAATGCAACAGATTTTGATAAATGCTATCGAATGTGAGTTCAGAAAAGTATTAACATTTTTCTCAAGCTTCATATGATAAAGTGGAACTCTGCCTACTTTCATTTTACTATGCCTGCAAACTTTGAAAGTAAATTCATAATTGCACTCTTATGATTTAAGAGACACTGACGATGGGCTGTATTTGTAGATATCTTCTAATACAGAGAAGTTGCCTAAAAGAGTAACACAGACCCCCAGGAGTATTTGGTGATGGCCATATGATAACAGCCCTAACCCTCCTTCTTGTTTACAAATGCACCTCTTGGGATGTTTGGCATGCAAAATTTTGGTGCACAAACACGCATTTCTTTTGTTAATGACTCTTTTCTAACTTGAAAGGGGATTTCACTCACAAGGACATGTTGTCGCTCTGGAATAAAATGTACTATTATGTGTAAAAATGTAATCTACAGATATCTGGAATATTTCAAAACATATACACATAGAAACAACTTTGTATACAGGCTGTCGTTATGCAATAAAATAGTCATTGGTGTATGGCACCTGTTTAACTCTTTGACGCTGTATTTTGAACGTATGACGTACATTCACATCACACAATATCATTGATTTTAAGATTTCATTGTCGTAGATACTGCGAATTCTGCAGGTTTACTGAAATGTCTAAATGTTATCATACTTACACAGGAGACATACAATGCGATGGAGATTCTTATTTTCACACTTAGAGCTCATAATATTTTGCATTTTTAAAGAAATTCCCATCGAAGCCATCCAATGTTTCATCTCTCGATTCAAAACATTGTCTCACAACCTTGGGGTCGTGAGTTCGAGTCCTGCCAGGGCCACTTGATATAGTCAAATGGAAGCTTAGGGTTGTAAAACCTGTCTTCGGCTATATCTATCGTTGGTAGAAATATGCTTGCTAAAAAGATGTGTGAGAGAGACAGATAAGTGTGAAAATGTATCCGCAAGCACTGGAAAACACATATATATCAAAACATTGTCATTTGACAGGCCGAGGTGATCCGATGTTATGGTATGAAAGCAAGGTGTTTTGTGATATATAACCTACCATTCTCTGCAGAAAGGCATACTACATGCTCTGAAATTGTTAATATTAATATCGGACATACATTTCATTCACAAAATAAGAGATAACAGTCATGTTACTTTGCCGGCGTGTCCATTGTCGAGTGATCGTGCATTTGCTGCCAAAACTCCCGCTATTGCAACATGTAAACTAATCGCACATTCCAGAAACTTTCCTTGTGTATTCTATATCGTGTCCGCCAAACACTGGTGGATATTATAAATGCTTCCATTTCATCAATATCGTTGAAATCTGCCATTTTCCAGAGAAATATGTACAGTCCATCTTGTATCTTGCCTACCTCTATTGAAATGGTGTCATGTCATCATCGGAATAGACGCTGATTGGTCAATCGGAATCGCCTGCTAGCCTTCATTGTCTTTGAATATGATACTGTGCATGTTTAACGCAGTTGATAGATGCTATGGGCTCGTGAACCATCGTCATCGCCCGGGAAAATATATGATGGATAAGTTATTTTTCATGAGGTCAAGGTTCACCGCATGTTAATAAGATGTTTATAAACAGAAAGGAAAATGGACGCCCGATCGTTTGACATCAAAGCCGATAGGAGTTTCCGACGGCAAATAATTAGATTTAGTGGTCAAAGTTGACTACTGAAAAGTGGTGTTTCATCTCTAAGTATGTCTTATTTGAAAAAAATATATTATTTACTTTAGGTAGTGGTCTATATCGAAATAAAGTGATGACTGATGAATGGAGTAGGCGATTTTGTGTCACCACGTGGTCTTGTATAATGCATGTTGCATGCGCTTTGGTAGGTAAGAGGGTTTGAAAAACGTATGTTTTAGGCTTATTTTAAGGCATGCATTACAGCATAAATGCCTTAGCGACTGTCAAAGGGTTAATCATGTAGAAAAAATTTTAGTTTGTAAATACTGCCACCCTTGTGCAATCAACTAATCTATAAGGAAGAGTTTGCTCAACATTCATCCTCTGTTGCATCTTGGGATTCAGTACATGACCTTCTTTCAACAACATGCCAAATTGGAATTATTATAACTGCAAACCAATATATGGTGATATTCTACAATTTAAATGAACACAGCAAATAATGGAAACTAGCATCTGTAGATGTAGATGCCTTTACTGCATAGATTCTTGTTTTTGTTAGTTAAAATTGTGTACCAAATTGCACTGCTATTCTTACACAATCTAATGGCACACAAAGAGAAATATTGGAAGTTAGCATCTGCGGATGCCTTTGTTGCATATATTCTTGTTTTTCCGACTCGCAAAGAATAAACAATAAGCCCGAAACAAATTGTTGGCTGTCAGCAGCTGCCGCGAAAAACTTGTTAACTTTGACTGGAGGAAGCCTTACTGACCACGCCAAGTTACAAGCTGACTCTTCAGAAATAAATTTTGTGTAACATCTTTGAACTTAGTATGCATTAGATGGTAAGTTAAGGCGTTCTTTTCATTAGTTATTATTAGGTTGTAAATGATAAGGTTTAGTTATGGTACACATGGCAAAAATGGCATAAAACTAGACCAAAAGTTATAAGTGATCGTCTTGTGAGGAGAATGTGGTGCAAGAAAATTAATTTGGCCACCGTAATGGGCAGTCCTATTGTCAAAGTATGATGAGTAAAAAACGGGCAAAGATGAGTTTGTGTTCAAGTTTGTAAGTCGAAGTCCTTGACTGCAAGTTGAAAATGTCACTTGTTGTTAACCTCACCTTAACGCAGCTTATCTCATTTGTTATTTGAGCAGTTCCCATTTTAACAGTCCTATCCAGAGACTTCAATTATCGCCGTGAGTGTCTTGGGCACAAACGCAATTTCAGGTATGAGCCAAGCCTGAATTTCCCACTTGCATGTTCTTCGTTTCAGTCAGTCAAACTTAATAGAAGCAAATTTTCATTTAGCTCTTCCGTCTAATTCAAGGACAAATGTCATTTTTCATTAGAGTTGTATATATATGTATAAATACAGGTATGTACGGGTATTAGAGATAGGCCATTATTAGAAGATTTCTGGTATCTATATGGTTCTGTAGCCGAGTGGATAGGAAGTTAGACTCGTGACCAGAAAGTCGTGGGTTCTATTTTCCCAGTATACTCAAATGCTATAATTCACTGGTATACTGAAGGGCATGCAAAGTGAAAAGAAAATGGACTTGTAAGATGAAGGATGTTAATGATCTGGTGAACAAGCAAAGTCATCTGAAATATTTTATTTTCTACTAACTAACTATAAATCTTGCTCTTTAATCCATTTATTTTATTTTTTTGTTCGCACTACCTTTCTCACTCTTTGACGAAGACTGCAGGAGACTTCTCAAAAGTGGCTCTCCTAAAAGTGGCTCCATGAAATAAATCGATTCTGACAGGATTCTGACATGTACGCATTTCACAGAAATGTAATTTCTTCCAAAATTTATTCGCACAATATTGAATATAGGTAGTCTCATCTTGTAGTAGAATTCCGTCTCGGAGAAGCCGTCTCTGTTATTGAATGCATTGCCAATTAATTGGCAGCTTATCACTCACATTTCTACGGATTTACATGGAAAGTAAGAATGTTTTGATCAATGTCTTGCTCAAATTAATCATTTGATCAATTAAGGAGTGAATACCCATTCATGTATTCGTTTGGAACATTCATTATAGTAATAGCTGTTAAAAGTGTTTAAGTGTCCCAAATTTATTTGTCTTATGGTATATGGCTTCATTTTAAGTCAAGATCAAAGTTGCAAATTGTAGTGATACAAAGAATCATCACATCAGTGCTTTCAAAGAGCAGTTAATCAACCTTTTTGTCGCACGATCAGACAGGCAACCATACATGACTAAGATTCGCACATCTTTCTGGGCTTTGGGCACCAAGTGAATTTGTTTGATGTATTAATGTGGTAACAAATCTTTCAAATACATATTATGATCATAGTCATTGTTCACGTGTCTCATTGCCAGATCCAAGCTTTTGAAATAGGCACTGATGGCGAGGAAATACTGAAATCCATCTAGATGCAATTGGGGTGAAAAATGGGGGCTTGAAACCCCTGCTCCCCATAGCTCTGTTGGTGCGTCTGAACAATGATACTTTTGCTGTTTTATGATTCTTCTTGCACCTTACAAATCCTTCCCAATGCTGTAAATCATATGAACCCTCACTAGAGGGAAATACCAGTATAATAAGCTTCATCTATCGATGTGAGTTTTTCTACCCTCAAATGAAACTGCGCGCATATGCATGTAATTGTCTTGCATATTACAAGCTGGCCATCATTTTCACGAGTCAAAAGAATGCAAGCATTGTATGATAAATGAGCAAGAGCCAAGGACTTGACATATAGTTATTACAAGATGCAAAGAGTTGATGTATGTTTTAGCAAAGGTGCTCTGGTCCATTGTTGAATGGGATGCAGTATTGTGCAAATGGAGACAATCTGTTCATCATCACATTCCACCAGGGCAGTGTGTCCAACATAAGCGTGTTATGAACCAATAGGGAAATGTCTGTATGTTGTGCAGCAAAAGGTTTGTCTCCACATTGAAAAACACCATGGAATGGTCATTTCGGGGAATTTTCCAATGTTGGCAACATTTGTGATGTATATTTATTTATGTGATCAAGATTTTTATACTTGATACAGCAAACATTGTCTTGTAACAAATCGTAAGTGCAGTTTGTTTTATGCTCTTCACTTTGATAGTCGTTTAGACAGCCAATTTGCTCGACTGATAGCATTTTCCCCTGCTAATTGCATTGTTGTGTGATAGAAATTTCAATTTGTCTACGGTTCAATGTTGTTCAGAAACTGTTATTTTTTATTAACCTGGTTGCTTCATAAATTTCATGACCACCACAGAATCAATGAATAAAAAATATTTTTATGTTTGAAACTAAATGGAGGAGTGGCAAAATCAAATGTACTGTCTCAAAATATAATGGCATGGTGACAATAGTTATATCAATGGGGGAAAGTCGTCAAGTCACACAATACTAACATGAAACAAGTATGAGAAAAGCAGGCAAGAAACAATACTGTAAACCCAGAACGTTCACATTTATTTTTCATTGCAGTGTCTGTGGCCGAGGCCTGGTAATGACAGACACAGAAACTCACTCTCGTCTTCTAAGAAAGAACGTGACAAATGTGACTTTTGAGCGTGCTAATCACTCTCCACATGGCCGTCAATCTTCATAGTCAAATCGTCGCCTCATCTCTTCTCATGCTGCCATTGATTGTATGTAAGAGTGTACATTGTTGTCACAATGATGCAGTGTATGGCGAGTATGTTACAGTGGTTGTAAGTAGGTGCATGTAGTAGTCTTGTTGTCTTGCTGCGTGAAACAGTGTGATTAGAGGGTGGTCATTATAAGTAGTGCACTGCAAGGCAGGTATATAAAAAATTGACATACATCTGGTATATTGGACCATGGGTTTTATGCTCATTGACAAGACAGCAACATCAATGATAGCAATTATGTATAGCTGAAAGTATTCATCAATCATTCAGTAGTTATTATCGGATATTGGCAATTTCAAGCATTTTATTGTGATCTCTACAGATTTGGTATAACAAGTTTCTACTGTCACTTTCATGTTCTTGATTTCATCCATCAAAAATGAAAATGAATCTTGGACAAAAAGCCAAGAATATGGCAGACATTTGTTTGAAGTCCATCCAGCCCCATCACTTCCTAGACTGTCTCCTGACAAATTAGCAATGTGCAAAATAATGAAATAAAGGGCTGGCTACAGATGTGATTTATGCTTGTCTGATAGATTCTTTCAAATAGAAAGTCTTATAGTAAGTATAGTAAGTAGTATGGTAAGTCTTATGGTGAAGAGCCTTTAAAATAGCACCAACTAAATTGTGGCCCACAAATACAACCAAAATGTTGTTACAACAGAAGCACAACGTGGTGCGATGGTTTGGCACTGCTCTCATAAAAGCCAAATACCACTGTGCGACCTCAAATCATTGTGCATCACACACACAAGCTCATGAGCTTGCCCGCTACGTTGTGCAATGCTCGTGAGAACGGTCGTGCAATTACAAATGAAAAATGAATAGCTGTGCCAATCTGCCATCCAAAACTGAGCTTTATACATGTTCAAAATTCACTTGTGATTGCATGTTCACCTGCAGCAGGAGAGATCAGTCATACGATAGGCAATTGGTCTTGCGAACGCATGAGACCATGATAGCCAAGTGGTTGGCAGCTACTGGCAATGCCTTTGTAGAAAGAAACTTTTGTCTTATGCCACATCGATGTACAGAAAAAAGTGTGTATTCTATGTAACTTGACATTACATGCTACCAAAGCAATATTATAGATTTCATCTATGCATCTAAGCCAATCTTCATTAAATCTGTTCACGTAAAATGTCAAAAGTGCATGAGGTCTTTTCTAATTTGTCGCCATAAGCATAAAGCTGGAGCGACTGACATTTTATTCATGCCTACCAGTGTAAATGTTAATGTATTCTATTTATTCCAGTAGTAATGATTTGTTGTATCTTCATTTCATATGAACCAACTGTGTTCTGAATAGTTGTTGGGTTACTTCTGCATGTAGTATTAGAATACGCACAGTGCTATTATGCAATCCCTTTTGAAAAGTCACCATGTAATAATAGATTTTTAGGGTTTGAACTTTATTTTTTAATGTATCATGATTTTTTTAATTTAATAAGTCAAAAAATTTCAAATATATAAATGAAATATACATGTTCTTGATAATGTTATCCAGTTTATGTCTAATCTGTATAGCAATAACATGATAGGAAAAGACTGATGTAGAAAAAACACTGCACTGATTAAACAGAGATCAATCTCTAGCATTGACTTTGACTATTGACAATAGTTTCTATGACAAGTATACTCTATCTTGTTCCGACTATTCTGATCAGATGCGAGTTTTTACAGATTTGTTACCTACTTAATTGGTAGATAAATAAATATACATGTCCATTTCACGAAATATTTCTTGTATTTACCCAAACTTTCTGAGCAAGCCATAATCTATGTTACGTCTATAGGGGGAAAGTCAAATAAAAAATTTAGCATTATGATAATTAAAAGCTACCATATAGACAGATTGAAATAAATTTTAAGCACATGTATAAGGTAATTAATTTTGCTTTTCTCTAAACAGTATCATCATCTATTAACCCCCTCCCTGTTTGTTGTTGTTTTTGTCATCTCCAAATGCTTTCACTCCTGCAAAATCCATGAAATCTAATGGCTGCTCACCCCTTTTTTCAGAAAACCTAGAGCTGCCCTTGCATGATTTTATTTATACCTGGAGATATGGATCTATAAATTAATAAGAGGGGGGGGGGGGTTTGAATTGATCATAAACACAAAAAATTCAAGCAATTCCATCAGGGCCCTCATTGTCATATCTTAGCCAGCTACATGTATATACTTATAAGGCCCCTAATATTCATAAAACTTAGTCACAAAATCCAGCCAATCACAAGCCTCACTGCCGAAATGTTCAGCGACCTGGAGATCAATAATAACAATATGATTTTGATTTCTTCGCATGGCTGCCAAATGCTACTGGTTGTTCACAATATGTTGCTTTAACTCACGGCTTGATAAATGAACATAGACTGTGAATGATAAAGCCGTGAAACTGATGAAGCAGGGCTCTGCAACATTAATTCTATAGATGATGATAGAAGAATACAGGGGAGCACTGGATTTGATGTTATGAAGATGGCTGAGGCTGTAACATCAGCTGTTGGTTGATTACAGTATGAATAATGAAGATTCTAGCTAGAGGCTTAGGTAATCCGTACAAACAAAGAGTTTTAATGTAATCTGTTTGTACCTCAGTTTATGTGACAATGGCGAACTAATCTCCAGGTTGATATGAAATATTCAGGCAACGATGTAGACCATAAAGACTCCCGGATTGAGGCAAAGACACTTTTTGATAGATGCAGTGATTTAAGACTCTTTGCAAATTGAATTAATGTCAATGATAAATCGCTGTTCTCGTGAAAATGATTTTAAATCATGACAAAGTGCCAAATTTGAAGGAGAAAATCAGATCAAATCGATAGTATGTAATTTTAACATTTTTAGGACAACACTGTAGGGATCTTGAAATCATGGCATATTGCTACAATCTGTAAAAATTACTAGTAATTTTACTAACATCGTCAAGCTAAGATCTACATGTACAAACATGCATCATAATCTTCTGAAGATAGACTTTTTCTATGAATAAGTTGCCTTTTGCTGTTCGTGCACATATGTTAATTGAAATTATAGTTAATGTCTGGGCAACATTATCTATCAGATCAATTTACATTAGGTACATGTACGTGCTTCATATTTGGTTAGGCACAATTACAGAAGCCCTGCTATAATAACAGTAGTAGGAACATGATGCTTATAAAGGTCAACTGCCTGTATGGTAGTTACTCCAATGATGTCCACCACAATAAACAGACCAACTCTATAACTAGACAGTTTGTAAAGCCCAACTTCTCTAGAAAGAAATCACCTAGAATCTTCATAAGATGCCGTCTACTGAGACCACTTGAGGCTTATTCTCCCCGGTTAGTATCTCATGGAGAAGCTGTGCTGTATTTCATGAATCGCCTATTGAAGGTTATGAAATCGTTGTAAATTTTGTTTTCCTTTTATTGCAGAAAACATTTCCTTCTTAATCTGTTTCTAATTTCATTAATATGCTTATCTTTTGTGTCTTATATGAATGTGCAAGATCTGCTTCATATAAAAATGTCTATGCTATTAAATGAGGCCCTATTTGGATCATAATTAGGCCTCAAAGATGGAACGAATACACATTCGGTAGTTCTTAATATATGTAGTACACACAATGAGAACTAGCGAAATTTCACGTGTATGCTCTCAGAACAGTCATTTATATGGGCAAATAGAAACCACAATGCAACCTACTCAAGCAATGTTGCTGAGTTCAGCAGTATAGTGTGACTGGATGCATTGTGATATGAGCGTTGGGCACACAGCATAAAAGATTTTTTAATTATGTTGTGGGGTTATTTCATGAATGAGAGCCAAGAAATTATTGGTAATGGTCCAAAATTCAAATTACTATTCAGGTTTGATAAAACAATTTCCAATTCTTGTGGAAAAAACTTTTTTTAAACACACTTTTGTGGGTTATGAAATTCCCTCATCAAGAATTTTAATTATAAAGTTGGTTTCATACAATTATTAGGCAACGTGAACTCATAGGGATGTAGAATATGTTTATTTCTTGCATTCACATTCGAAACAATGCCAATCTTTGCACACAGGCTCATTTTCAATAATTACAGTTTTATGCTTAATATTCGATATATTATGATGTGTCTCTATCTCTTATTTAAACCATAAAAATACTGTAGCAGTTTTCAAGAGCATGAGAACTAAAACAAGGGGATTGTCTGAAGGAATACATACTCTGAAGGCTAAAACATCCATTGTATGTATCAATATGCCCCTTGAACCCCTGTCAGTAAATATTACGTATGTGAGACAAGTCAAGAACATACATGTATGTATGACTTGCTACTAAATGCACACAGTACTACCATATATGAACAGAACTGAAAAGCAAGGGGAATTTTGGTTATTATACGTTGAATACATGATTCTGAGTCATGTATTCATAATTTCTAACTATCCTCGCAGGATAAGTACCAAACGATGTCCCTTTTATAGAAATCTATTTTGTTTAAAGAATGTAATCGATGATTGATTAAAGTACAATCTTTTATGATACCAATACCAATAAATGCATGCTTATTAAGTCTGAGTAAAATCTGGCAGACATTGTATGCAGTATTACTACTTGATTTTTTAGTTCAATTATTGCGATTTCTTGTGGCGCTGGATCTACCAGAAAGTGAAAGTAAAGATTGTTCTTATCACCAAAATAAACAAGGATCACGTGAACTTACCGTTTGAAGTAAATGTATTTGCTCTGCTTTTCCTTGCTTCTTTCCCAGTTCAAAATGAACTGAGCTCATATATCAGTGTTGCCAAAATGAGATTTCTGATCGAAAGCAATTGTTTTCTCATAATTACTTCCTTTATGCAAGTCAATAAAGTGAGAGTTTTTGAGGTGGTGCGCACGAGTTATCAAGAACTCTTGTCTGGCTGTGCGCTGATGTTTCTCTTCGTGTATGTTACACTAGAACATTTAGATGTACACAATGGTGCGCACATTCACATCTACGTAAGCTCATTTTTCATATGAATCAGATTGTACCTACATGTAGGTGTAATCCACTTACCAGTAGAAATTTACATCAGCCTTTGTATGAAATTTCAGTCATTGAAGTGGATGGTAATTTGAAAAGTTTAAAAAAAAAACTATTTTTAAAAAGTTAGAAAGAGGTACAGATCAGGTTTACGAATTATTTTAGGAGTAATAGAAAGTTATATGGAAACATAATGTTAGATGTTCATCAGCATTCAATACTGTACAATATGTCTTACTAGTAGTCTAAATGTTAACTTTTTTAAATTGCTCTAAGAGCAACATTTTTCTCACTCAGTCTGTTTCCATTTGTTTTTTACTACCTTAATACCATTATGCATACTGTAGAACCTCTCTGTTAGGACCACCTTTGGGCCCAGTGTTAGGTGGTCTCAAAAGAGAGGTGGTCTCTATTCATTTTGATCGCATTATGAAGATTCAGGACCGTCAAATGTGGTCTTATTATAGAGGTGGTCTTAATTAGAGGTTGTACTGTATGTCTTTTTACATGATAAAGAATCGTGCTGGACGTAAGGTTCAAGCAAGAGACTGTCTTAAATCATTTTCTCTAATGCTTTACACAGAAATTATTCAGTTGGAGGATTCTGAACTTTGTATAAAGAATAGTTATATCCTTAATAAAATACAGATCTACATGTCAGTGAATCTTTTTGTCTGCTTATTGGGAGATATAGGACAATTCTCTGGCCTAGATCAGTGTGAGCTAGCAGTCGAATGTCGATATACATGCAAATAAATGGGTTTTAGTTTTCATCGCTTTCAGTGTTGAAATTGTCTGCTGAAATATGATTTATTAATACACATTTTACATTTGAAGAAAATAGATATTCTGTGCATATGTAAGACATGTATTGCAAATATTGTAGCGCTATTTCAAAAGTCAGCTTGCATATTTGTAGTTGTAAAGCATTTTGACAAAAGACAGTGCAAATTTTGAAACAATAGTGGCAATTCTAGAGTTGATCAAGCATGAAAATTTATATACATATAAGTCACTTCTTTAGTTTGAAAGTTTGATTTACTCTATACTCTGTTGTTTGTTGAAATAGATATTGTCAATTGTTTTTGTCTCATTGTAGTAGAAAATAACAATAAGTAATTTATTTTCATTTTTTATTTTTTCATACAAATACAAAGTCTACAAAATCTACAAATTAAAGGAGCATGAACGTTCATGATATTAACATTCAGAATGATTACACAAAAGTTTACTTTTTATGAAAATATATGTATACAATCATATTAAAAAATCAATCAAATGTACCAATTTTCATATTTTCATAACATGAAAAATCCAATTAAAACAACCATGGATGTTCACAAGAAATTCAAGATGATTATATAAGTTTACTTTCAATGAAAATATACAACTACATTATGAAATTAGTCAAATGTACCAATTTTCTTCACATGAGGAATAAAAATTGAAGACAATACAAATTTATAAAGATTATACAAATTTGCTTTCTATGAAAAAAGATAAAACCTTAATACAAAATTAGTCAAATTTTGTTGCCAACATTTTCATATAAGGAACACATCAGAACATGGCATACAAATTGCTTTTAAATTAACTCCTAATTGAAAGAGTTAAAACAATCCAGGTTAATCCAAATAGGAATCACTATTAAATCTAAGTAGGATATACAAGTTAAGCAAGAAACGTGACAAGAAATAAATCATACATTCATGGCTTAGAATGATATCAGAACTTATATGATATATACCAAATTAAAAAATCTACAAAATATGCAAAATATGAACTACATGAAAAATTAAATTGAAATTCCAACAAATTTCCTTTCGGTGGTCAACTACAATACATGAAGAATATAATGTAATAAATACTTAATACATTTTCTTTGCAGAATTCAATTACTGAACGCTCTAAATGAGAAAGTCAATGTCTGTATAGAAATGTCCACCATATTCTATGAAGAGCTTGAAAAGATTCTCATATCCATATGGTCTTGAAATGTTATACTTAAAAATTCTGGGGTGGATAGTATGTAGTATTCTGGCTGGGCGATGGCATTTGCTGCTGTGTTGCTGTGACCTGAGATTAGTTTCCCTGATATCCTCCATATTGAGGCATTTGCTGGGCATTGAATTGTCCACTACCCTGGGCAGGAGTTTGTCCAACTCCCTGGGTATTCGTATCCTGTTGAATCGTAACCTGATAAGAATTTTGTCCATAATATTGTGTTCCTAAAATTCTGGGTGGCATTTGCTTGGGATTTAATTGACCACTCCTCTGGGCAGCAGTTTGTCCAACTCCCAAAGTATTCACATTCTGCTGCATGTTAAACTGGTTGGCACTCTGATTGAAATATTGCATTCCTGAGCGAGGAATTTGAGATTCTGTTGATTGAAATGAATTATATTGGCTCATTTCAGTTGAATTCATTTGATTATATAACTGCTGCTTCTGACTGGTTGCAAACTGCTGTGTAGGATTTTGCTGACGTCCCTCAGTATTAAATGATTGCTGTGACACAGGCTGTGGATATTGGACGCATTCTGAAAAATGGAATGCTAGTTTCTTATTAGACGTTTCCTGAGATGCTACATTAGAGGGGGGCCACTTTAGATTACTAGATTGAAAGGGATCCACTCTTGAAGCATCCCAGCTAGATGGATTTTTAAGCTGTAAGCCTGCTTTTTCATTAGTGGTATTTGGGAAGCTTTCATTATAAAGTTGAGGAGTTGACACAAATTCTTCTGAGCTTTTCTGATTGCTAAACAATGGCGTAGAATTTGGCCTGTCAACCAAAATTGAATTTGAAGGTAATGGTGACTGCACAGCATTTTGAAATCCTGAATCAAAAACAGTTATGTTGTTTGCATTATTGTAACCATTTGAAGCCATGGAATAATTTCCATCAAAGCGACTGCTTACATTTCCTTTGTAATCTACATATTTATTTTCATGAGCATACAACGATGATATTGCCGAGTTGTTGAAATTCTGAGTAAAACGAGAGTCATAACCAGGGTAAGAAGTGGTGGCTGTGTTTGAAAAAACACCAGGGCAATTTGGATTAAGATACTGTCTCATACTGAGATCATTGAGTGGGAAACTCTTTTGAGAATAATTCTGACGAGAAGTATCTTGGCCTTCTTGGTACATTCTTTGAGAGTTTTGAAATTGCATCTGGATTTGCTGATCATATATATTTGCCACGAATCTGGACACAGCACCTGATGGGACATATGGAATAGGAGATGCATCTACATTGGGAAGTTCCCTGACTGGAGCCATTGTGTTCAGATATTTATCAATTTTATTTTGCTCATATTGCCGTATCTTTCTTTTGGCTGCACTGGAGTTGAAGATTCCTAACCTGAAGTCTTCAATGCATGCTGGGTGAATCATCCAATAGTGGGATTTTGCACCTCTCTCTTTTTTCATAAACATTTCGCCTGTAGAAAGGTTATGTCGAACTGAGTTTCTCCATCCTGCTGCCTTGTTGTCTACTCCGCGTACTGTTCTGTAGTACGGATATCTTTTGCAGATGTATTTATAGATATCGTCCAGCATCAAACGCTCATTCTCAGATGCCAAAATTGCTTCTGATATTATTTGCATGTATTCCTTCTTTGGCCTTTTGAACAAGTTTATACAAGTAGATGGTAGACTATTAGCAGATTCCACTTCAGCAGCACTTTTTGGCTCAAGTGATATTCTCTTTGTTACAGTGGATGAACTATTGCTTTTAGTATTTATGATAACTTCTGCATCAGTAGTTTTTTCAATAGAACAATCAATCTGTTTTAGAGCTTCTTCAGGTGTACAAGAAACATCATCACAAGATGATAACTCGCTTGTTGAGTTTTCGATGCTTGATTTAGTGATTTTACTTTCACTTGAAAAATCTGGAGGATGTATTGATAGGTCAACTAGGTTAGGTGGATTTTCATTGTTTGTTGCAGGTGTAGATGAAAGAAAACCAAGGTGATTAGTAATAGGTAAGTTAAAGTCAAACATTGGTGGTGAGTCCAATGATCCATTAGTGCTGGCACCATTCTTGAGGTGACTTGATCCAGCATCATGGTGCTCCGATCCATTATCAAGGAGAGTTGATCCAGTATTACCAGGATTTGATGCGTCATCATGGAGATTTGACCCAGTATTAGCAACATTTGACCCAGTATCAATGAGGCTTGATGGTTTACCATGTAGATTTGGCCTAGTATCAGAGACATTTGATCCATTATTCATGAAACTTGAACCAGCATAACGAAGAGCTGACCCCATTTCTCCTGGATCCTGTGGATCGACTGTGCTAGTCAGGTTTGAAACTGCTGGATGATCCATGGTTGCTGAGTCACTGCCGTCTTTACCTTGACAGTTTGTTGAGGTTGATCCAGGTGCTGAAAGATATTAGGAGTCATCAATATTGATGGTGCATTTGTTTTTTATTAGTTCATGGTTACGTTTGTTGTATTGGTTTTGATTTATATGCTGCTAGAGATTTAGTTGTTTACTGTATTTATAATTGAAATTACTAAAATTACAAAATAATATGATTTGGTTCAATTGGCATGATAAAAATATAATTTAACAAATCTTGATGAACTGTGTGCAGTGGTAAATTTTCATGTGGAGTAATTCATAGGAATAAGAATAATTCATAGCAATTATCACAGTTATAAATTTACTATACATGTACTTACGTTTACCAATTTCACAATCCAGCTTCACTATGGAGCCGAAATTATTTAGGGGTTGAGAAGACTGGCAGAGTTCCGGAAGACTGTCCATGCTGAGGGATGGTTGAGTGGCTTCTTGTGCCAGGTCAGAGGGAGGTTGGTTGAGTTCTTGGGATCCATTCAAACTGAGGGACGTCTGGGAGAATGCTTGGTCCATAGGCTGTGAATTCTCAGTCAGTCCTTGAGAGCTCAGGTATCCTTGGTTTGCATGATCCTGACTCTGTCTGTCTTCAGTGACTACACTCTGGTCTGTAGGAGGTAGGCCTGGTCCAGAGCTTCTGTCATATTCAGACCAGACCTGGTTTTCCAAACGTATGTTGGTCCGCATTTTATTCAATATTGTTCTTTCTTTGTAATGAAAATCCTGCTGATGTTATTTTTTTGAGTAAACGTAAGTCTAATAACCACAATATTTCTATCCGAAGCCAGAAATTGTAATGTTCGCTCTGTGATATATCCAAAGTAGAATGTAAAAATTTATAATTCAACCAGGCAATATATAGACAACCTAAGTCTGTTAGCACCAGAAAGGTTGTCATATTAACATACCCCAGACCCAGCCCATGCTAACAGATTTGAGGCCTGAACTCATGGAAGAAGGCAGCCACCAACTATTGCAATGTATATTTTAGGTACATAAAATTGTAGATGGAAATCTTGCAACTGGTTGTAGATGCTAACAACATTGGAAATGAAATATACCCAGGTGTCTGCAAAACAATTGTAAATCTCTGGAAATGCTAACAGCTTTTGGTGTCAATGTGATCCCAGAGATGGAGGTTGGAATAAAAAGTATAAGTTAGTAGTGTGAACTCTGTATAGTAAATTGTGATATAACTTTATACGTTTAATATTACAATATAAGAAATTGAATATTATTTGTATAAAGAAACTGGTAGTTGAAAGTTATAAGTGATAGTGTATGGGAATAATTTAGAGGAACAAAATCATACTAGTAAATCTGAATTGTCTAGGTTGTGAGCAAAAATCCTGTGATCCCAATTTAGACTAATTAGGAGTGTGATCACAAGTCTCAAAATTTGTCCATCAAATATTGTATGGAAAATGTCACACTGCATTTCATATTTAAAGTCAAATATATCTTAAGCATCTGAAAACTAGATAGATCGATAAATATTGTATTTGTATATATAATGGGAATTATTATGATTAACTTTAAAATACTGAATTGCATTTAGATAGTTTCCACTAGTTTGAGATCCCAATTTTCACGTAAGTTAATTACAGA
Source organism: Streblospio benedicti (assembly GCA_019095985.1). Taxonomy (NCBI): domain Eukaryota; kingdom Metazoa; phylum Annelida; class Polychaeta; order Spionida; family Spionidae; genus Streblospio; species Streblospio benedicti. Next base: position 56,921,168 of record CM032666.1, on the reverse strand, counting down.
AGAAATCGTTGTTGTTAATGCTGGAAAAAACACTCCTCGCTATGCAATATTTGTTTAAATATATAACTGTTATTTTAAATTGCACTACTTATTACAATATGCATCATTTGGTCATAACAAAATATATGGGATTCATGCAGATCTTCACTAACTTGCAAAGAAAATAAGAGCTAAAGTAGAATTAAAATAGGAGATATAAATGAACCAGTTATAATCATTTTATGAAATTGATGCACCTAAAGATTTCTATTTTCAATTCTCTGTTATTGTATGATGCTTGTAGTTTGTGATCCCAACGTGATCTCAAGCAGGTTACTTGACTGTAATTACTGCAGCGTGGAATCGTAACTGATTTACTAAAATCTACAATGACTTCAAGATGTTACCTATATTTTATAACATACTGAAAATAAAGGCACCAGTTTGACATTTTTAAATATACGAAAATTTGCCATCTTCAAGGGTATGTCAAGTGATGTACCTTAAGTGCATGTATGAGTTAAATATTTGAATGAAAGAATTGTTCCAATGCAAATCTCAACAAATTGATCACGAGATCCTTGTGTGATATATTAGAATGTAAAAATAACTTCCTCTGAGCAATTAGCCTTTTGCGAATCATTTGATAGACAAATCTTTAGAAATGTGAATGCTATTTGAATAAAATCTTTAGGAATGTGAACGCTATTTAGAGATGCTCTTTCATCGAATTGCTCCATTAATTCTAAATGCGTATACAAACTGTTGGGTTTCCGTGGTGACAAGCAGGTGCCCTTTAGTGGTGGACAAGTTACAAATCCAGTGCAGGTTGTAAACGCTGGCATCTACAAATTACACCGCCATTGTCAGCAAGAAGCTTAGAAGAAGCATCCATGATCGCCTTTTGCATCCCAGATCAGGTTCTCATGGAGCTGACACTTATCTGCTGTAGGCAATTGACTACTCATCATTGACAGGTTGTGATTATTCCAATTATAACTATAGCCATTTCTGTCAAGTGATAGTCTCTCATAATGGACGTTCCCGGGGCTCAAAGTGTTTGCAGTTTGTATTATCCAATTGCAATTATTCACCCTATACTTGTGGCTCGATTACTGGATCCTACGGACCATGCAAAAGGAACTATTTGTATATAAAATAGATGTAAAAATGAAATTATTATTAACCTAAAACTTAGTATACTACTGGGTATAGATGAACAGATGTTTCATAAACATATAGGAACAGCGATGTTTCTTCAGTGGGTCAGATTTCAGTCATCTGAATTTTGGAAAAATGCTCCATTATTCAGAAATTATATTGTGTTTGAATAACAAAATAAGCATTTTGAATCATCAATCTAACCACGTGTCCATCTAAAAGAGCACCAAAAAGCACACAACCTTTCATGTTGATTTAGAGGCCAAAGCAATAGAAATAATGACATAGACAGCCCTTGTTCTTAATTATTGTGTCTGTCTTGGTTGAGCTTGTTACATATGCACAGGCAGATGGTATCATTCTTGTACAAGGTTTTCCACTCAGTCTCAGTCTTCTTATATTTTGTCGCAATGTTGATACCTTTTTGTAATTTTCATCACGAACATATGAAACCATGCAGAGGAAGCATCAGTGTTTGTGGAGAAGCTACAAAAAAATTTGTTGAAAGCGACAGTTGCCTTACAATTATGCAGATCATCTATAATCAAATAAAAGAACCATCATATTAACATCTTAAACGACTTATAACCCATATATGAACAAAGGAAGTTAGGCAAATGTTTTGTTCTGGTCAGAAGTCATCTTCAGCTGGAATATATCATAAATCTATATGTTAAGATCATATACCCTTCTCCTGATCTTTACACTTGCAATAATGAGCAACAACATGAAATAAAAACAAGTCTTGTGAAACTTACTGCATACATCTGAAGAAGGAATCTGTCCGATAATAATAACACATACAAATCAAGTAATTTTCTGCTGTATTAGTGGCAAGAAGTTTACTTACACAAGTTTATGTTTCATTAAGAAAACTGACTTTCAAGGTTGTTATCTTTTGCAGTTTGTCATATTTTCTGTACAGCCAATGTCCTTAAAGTGCAGTTGAATGAGTTCATCCTTTGATGGTGCTCAAATATAAATTCCCAAAATTCATCAGTTAATGGAGCACACCTTGACACAGATATATTTTCTAACGTTAATACGCAATTAGCTAAATGTGTATTCATAGGCAATACTGTTTTACTGCACTGTATACAAGGCATCTGTATTCAGTTTGGACTTAAAGTCATTTTTGTACAATTTTATTGGAATCCAAAGTGTTACCCTCTTAAGGCTCTGTGACAACCATTTTATGCTCCACATCTATAAGGTCCAACTTGACTATAGCTGTTCAACGTCTCCTAAATATAAAGGTAGTATACACAAATGGATTAGTGAGGCATTTGCTCAGAACAAAATCTCTATAACACTCATTGAAGGATCTCGTATGGTTTGATACATACTGGGGTACTTCCTTCAAAACGCCTATCTGAAAAGGAATCTTCCAGCACATCTTATGCATCACCATGTCATTAAAACTTAATCCAATGACCTGCGACCTTGAAGTTAATCGTTCGTTACTAGGCAATTGCATTAGGTCAATAGCTATTATAATATTGAGCTATCCAGGTGGTCTGCCAAATATAAAGCCTATCGATCATGTGGCAATGAGCCTGTTTACCAGCATCCTTATTAAGCTGTCAGTAATGACCAGTGGCTATCTATAACACTGATTGTTAGTAAACTTCTCTTCATTATAATCTTACCCCTTCTCTGTCAATTGCAAAGGTAGATAACATTTATGTAAAAACCCATGGGCTATTACATTGAATGGAAAAGCAAAACGAGAGATACAATTACGTAGCTGATGATTTGCTCCAGGTCAGGTGAATGTTCCATTCTAGCAATCTACCAATACAGGCATACACTATGATACAGCAAATGGAGCATTCTGATTCGCTGCTCATTGTAGTCAATTATTTGAAATGTTAGGTGAAGCATACGGTTTTAAAGTACAGTGAATATCCTCAATAGCATAACCCAATTTGCAGTCACAAATCCATCAATTGTAGAAGATTGTGATTGTTTAGTCCATTATTTACTTACATTATGATAGGTAATGCATGAGAAAACTCTCCGTTATTCAGTTTTTCCGTTGTTCAGTGTTCCATTGTTGAGGACATTCCACATAAGACTGTCTTTCATAACAATACATGAATGCAATTCATGCCTTTCTGGGCACGACCATCAACTATGGAAGGGGGGAAGGGGGGCGGGCAGAATACAGGGAACTTCAGGCAATAGATTGCTTCAGGCAATAGATTGTGACTCCCTTTATTTCAATGATCCACAATTCTGCAACCCCTTCTTTCCCTCATTCTCTTTTAATGTGGATGAATAATTGAATATAGTTCATTCCTTTCTTTATAACTACAAACTAAATGTGAATATACTTACATACAGTCACAATTCACTGTTATAATGATATAGGCCTTTACATCCACACCAGGTCATTGGCATTCTTGTCACAGTTCCTCTTTCTCAATTGCCTGGGGACCATACAGCATATCACAACCATAGCACAGACGTGCTTATCACTTCACATTAACCTTCGCTCTCTTGACCTGTACCTATTTAATGTGTAGGTACCAGCCATGGAAGCACACAAGCAAATAATGAACACACATTTTAAGAAGAAACATTGACACTTACTAA